>JACYXH010000472.1:515000-632500 GCA_026745465.1 Lota lota | reverse complement strand
TTTTGGTGCCACTCACACACACAAAGAAAAATGCACACACACACACTTCGAGCACAAAGAACCAAACCGGCTCCACAAAAAGACATAATTGCTATACTTAGCCTTATTTTCGTACAGACACCCAGAGGAATAGCCTCCCACATGAAAGAGAAGGGTTTGTAGGGGTCTTTCCAAGCAACATGTTCATGTGTTAACCAATATAATTAAATCCAGCACATCCAGAGCAATAAAACAACATAAAATAACCATAACTAATCATGTTCACTACTGCTACGCAGTCATTTAACCGCCGTGTGGATCCGAAGCAACGTACAGTGAGTTGTGGATCCATGTTATTAAGGAGCAGGGTTAAGGGCGAGGCATCTTGTTGAAGACAGATATCGGGATTTGAACCCACAACCTTTCGTCTGTGATTCAAACGAACCACTCCACTATCTCGTCCCTCTCCTTCAGCCATGCTGATTTTCTGAATACACTCCTGAATACATCTCAGACTCATCGCGCGTCTCTCCTGTGATCCAAAGTCTCTTTGACCTCTACTTCAACCTTTCTCTCTCAGTTTCTCTGAACTCCTTTCAACCAAATCCTCCACGCCCAGCCATGGCCCCAGAGAGGTTTTAACTGTCAAGCGCTAAGCGACGCTTAATGAGCCCCAGGCTGATAGAAGAGAAGAGGAGAGAGCGATACTTAAGAAGGAGTTGCAGTGAACTCTGGGTGGACTGGGTGAGCTAAGGTTTCCCAGTCTGGAGGAGGCCAAGCCAGGCTCTGAATTCATGTGGTCTGAGAGTGGAAGGGGTGATTTTAACTGGATGTACTGAGGCATTTTTAAGCAATTCTACATTGGATATCTTAGCAGTTAAATGTTTTAAAATGAGAACTCTGTGCTCCTTGCACACACAAGAAAGCAGGAATGCACGCAGACTCACATACGCACGCAAGCACGCACAAACACAGACCCACATACACACCCTGAGTAACCCTTTGTATTAGAGCATGGTCATTCATTTTTGCTATGGCAATAACACTATCTATCTATCTATCTATCTATCTACACACACTCACAGTAAGACAGTACATAGCTCATATCTTTTGGTATATTATACTGCTCACAGAGCCTTCCCCTAAAGGTTCATTCACATAATGATGATTTACAATATTCAGACAAAACCTCTATACTTGAACTCTATTGTTACATTTTCGCTCCTTGCAAGAAGTGACACGTTTTCCGATAATGAAGAATGATTTTCTATAGTATGCTGTGAGATGGCAATGAGAGTCAATACGGTGTGTGTGTGTGTGTGTGTGTGTGTGTGTGTGTGTGTGTGTGTGTGTGTGTGTGTGTGTGTGTGTGTGTGTGTGTGTGTGTGTGTGTGTGTGTGTGTGTGTGTGTGTCTATTGAAAGTGGTGGCCTTCAGTAAAAACCCACTCATTTGACATTTCCAGAAGTTCCCGTCTCCCATTCTCTCCTTCTAACATCTCTTGTCCCCTCTCCATCTGTTTTCTCTCTCCATCGCTCTCTCTCACACAGTCATACACAAACACACACACGAACAGTGACATAAACCAACAAAAACGCACATTGGCACAAACACACACAAACACTGACACACACCAACAGCGACACAAACAGGCGCACACACAATCCCAAACACACTAACACAAATCACAATCCAATAAACACACATATTGGCACACACACATACCCGAACCCACCCTGTCACTCTCTCCCTCTTTGTTTGAGCCGTGCACGCCCACCAGCGTGCAGCAGGCTTCCATCTGCCTATACATCCTTACATGCTCGCCATGGCAACGGCAAGGGAGACTGGGGGAAAGAGGACGGCCTTGAATGCATTCAGATGCTTTGAGTGATGCACACATACACAGACACAGAGAGACACAGAGACAGAGAACTGCCTTGTGATAGAGAAGAACAAAGCGTGTGTAATCAGTTCCACATAAACATGAGTGGTCTCCTAACCAAAGATTTAAAAAAAGGAGATCCAAATAATTATACTGTTTCAGTTTTAGTTTGTTTTACCCTATCTGACGAAGCCATGCTGTGTCTGTGGTTATGACAGAAGAGAAGTTTATATACTGTGTACATACTGCTTCATCAACATGTTTCTTCTTAATATGACATCCAGGGAGAATTCTCAGAGGCACAGAGTATTCCTCTAGTGCCAGGCGTATTGATTTATCCTCATCTGTGAATGAATGATGTATTTTATGTACCTGCTTTGAAAACACAAACAAGAATATTCTTGCTCGTGAGAGAGAGACAGGAGACAGAGACGGAGATGACACGAAAGATGAAACTAGAGACAGGCCTTTTAAAGATGAAGCACCACCAACCCTGTTCAATTTGTTAGGCATCACAACAACACACACCTGCGTGTCCCATGCGGGCGGTGCTGTCTACACGAACACCCCCCCCCCCCCCCACCCAAACGAGAGCGACAACCTCATCACTTCTGTCCCCGATAATAAAGTCATCACCATAAAATGCTACAACTTCTGTGCCCCAACCTTTCCCTTTGAGTTGAGTTGGAGAGCCGTCTGAAAACAACGCTGATAAATGATGATGGGGGCTCTACAGGAAGTCCCAATCCTCAGCCAACAGCATTTGTTAGGTGTTGAGAGTAGTGTTGGGTTTAGCACACCGCTCTCCGGTAACTCCTGACAGACAGGAGTCCTCCTCACACAGCTGTGCTTCATCTTCCTCAAATGAGGGCTTCGCTCCTGTCAATTAGCCTTTTGAAACTGGCAATATGGTCATCCACACACACAAAAGCACACTGTGTGTGTGTGTGTCATGAACAGAAACACACACACACACATCTGCACATGAACACACACACACACATAAATACAGACACACATACAAAAACAAACACACACACATGCTCACTGACACCACAGGCCTACCTAGAGACATGAAAGAGATGAAAGGGAATTATTCAGTGGATTTCTCTCTTTTTCTCTCTCTCTCCCTCTGTCTCTCTCTCTCTTTCCCTCTGTGTGTCTCTCTCACACTTTGCATATCTTTCCCTTTTGTTTTGGAACTTTGATTGTTTTTTAAAGCGTCATGCATTTTCCAACAGTATAATTTAATGCTCATTGTGCTGATGCAAGCTAGTGATCATATAAATGAGTGTGTGTGTGTATGCTAAAGGGATAGCATAGTGTTGCTGCTCCCCATGCGGTCAGGCCGCGGGCTCTCAAACTGTATCCCACCACATCTTCTCCTCAACTCTCTCCCACTCCTTTGCTCTCTCCCTCTATATTACTGCTCTCTCTACTATCTCTTTCCCACTCCCCCTCTTGTCTTGTTTCCATTGTTCCAATTTAAAACTTTCTTTAACTCTCTAAACTAGGTCTCTCTCGGTCTCTCTCGTCTCTCTCTCTCTCTCTCTCTCTCTCTCTCTCTCTCTCTCTCTCTCTCTCTCTCTCTCTCTCTCTCTCTCTCTCTCTCTCTCTCTCTCTCTCTCTCTCTCTCTCTCTCTCTCTCTCTCTCTCTCTCTCTCTCTCTCTCTCTCTCTCTCCCTCTCTCTCTCTCTCTCTCTCTCTCTCTCCCTCCCTCTCCCTCTCCCCCCCCCCCCCCCCCCCCCCCCCAACTGTTTGGTAATTTGGTTTCATTTGGGCAAAAAAAGCTTCCATACGTCGTCTGTTTAACTCAGTTACATATCTCTGACACACCCATACAGACACAGACACACCCCAACACAATCTGCTTTATCTCTGCATTTCTTTTTGTGTGGGCCTCTATGCATTATCTGCTTTATGAGTCATCTCAATTTAATTCTGTTATGGTCAATCTGTCTCTCATTGTGTGTCTCACTTCTGACCACCTCTGAGCCGAGTGAAGTGAATACGTTCCCCTCACATAATCAGCTTAGCTCGCCAGCTGATTATTATTATTGACGGTGAAGAAAATAATATGGTGCAGTCTAATACGTTTAGCCTAAGTACATCTTACATGATTGATGTCTGATAAAGATTATATTTTATCATGGTGTCTTGTTTTCAACCACCTGGATCACAGATGCAGTTGTGGAGATGAAAATCACACACACACACTGCCCAATGCCATCATGAATCATCAGTCAGCTTCTCTCTTTCTCTCTCTCTCGCTCTCTACTCACCAGGCTCACAAATGCAGGCATGCCGCTCCCATTGGTCAGAGCAGAGGCTGTGGGCGGGGCAAGGGGAGGAGCTGCAGGGAGTTCCGGCATTACAGCCAATCTCCACCTTGACAGACCTTGATGGACGGGGAAGGGGAGGGGCATCCGGCCTCACCCCCAGACGAACGCCCTGTAGTAGTAAGGGGGACAAGAGACAGAGAGAGAAAGAGAGATAGAGAGGAGAGAGAGAGATTAAATCCTCATGTATGCATATACATTTACCCACCAAATGTAATTTTATCCATCGACAATTGCATTCTATTGACTTATCTCAATCCCTCCTTTTATCTTAATATCATCCATATTTTCAAACATCCATAGAATCATCCCTCTACCCACCAACCTATCCATCATCCCTCCATCCAACCTGGCCTTCATCTATCCTTCCATACATCCACCCCTCCATACATCTTCCCCTCCTCCTCCCCCTCCCTCCATCATCCCTCCTTCCCACCCTCCTGTCCTTCTTTCCTCCCTACTGCCCTCCCTCACTCCTTCCCTCCCTCCTCACCTGGATGCATCCCTTGATGCCGTTCTGCACCTCCCCCGAGCCGAGGACTCCGCCCACATGCAGGTGTTTCACCTTCAGCCCGTGGATCTCATTCCCCACGATCACCGTCCCCTGATCCCGAGAGAGAGAACATATTTCATGTTATTTCATTCATTCATTGGGTGTTCACTTGTTAATTCATTATCATGTCGAGTCAAAGAGGCACATTTGCATTTGGATTTTGAGAGAGACAGAGAGAGAGAGACAGAGAGAGAGAGACAGAGACAGAGACAGAGAGAGAGAGATACTGACAGAGTAAGTGAGAGAGAGAGGGTGTAAACAGAGGGACAGATGGTGGACGAATGGATCAAAAAACCGGGTACAGAATTATCTCCTAAAACAGACATTGTGTCCAAAACACACAGAAAAGCAACAAGCCATTAATAACTTCAAAAAAACCAATATATCAGGCAAACACACCTACATGCTTGATTTTTTAAGTGTCAAGTGTAAATTATTCATACGTTTTTATAATCAGAGGTATGCAGTAGCTAAATGCTGGCATTTAAACCCACAGAGTTGATACATTGTTATTTCTGGAAATGTAAAATGTGTGAAATAACTGTTGTGCAATTTTCCACAGGCGCTGAAAGTATAACAGATTTTTGTGTTATACAAGATTTGGCTCCTGAAAGAGATTATACTTTCATAAAAATAAAATGCTTACGTGGCAGCTAAAGTATGCATGACAGAGTGAGTTGTGAATCAGAGGAATTCTAAATATAATACATTTTCAACAACATTATTCGTGGCCATGTGAACCACAAACCAACACACCCTCTACATAGGGTTGTTCGTGGCCGTGAAGCCCTTTGTATATTTTTATAAAATGACCACTAATAATAATAATACATTTTATTTTAAGCACTTTTCAAGACACACAGACACTGTATGCCAACTGTATTATTGTATGTATATTATATATAAATACTGTATATACATAATAAATAAATAAGATGGTGGCTAATAATTGAAGAAGCATCTGTGTGTGTATTTGTGTCTCAGGGCTCTACATGTCAAATGTGCTTGACTTGACCTACATATATACACGTCTCCCCGGTCCCCACATCCCCCGGCCTACCTGGAAGAGGCCGAAGTCCAGGCGTAGCGTAGCGACGTAGCGCATCTCCCGGCCGCTACGCACGTCGCGCAGCTCCAGCTGCAGGTCGTGCCAGCGCCCGTCCGCCACCAGAACCTGGTCCAGCTTCAGCCGCACGGGCCGAGTGGAGCCGCGGGTCACCGAGAACACCAGCTGACCGTTCACCACCTGGGGGAGGGGGGGGAGAGAGAGGGAGAGAGAGAGGAGGGAGGTCAGGGGAATGGGTGAGATAGGGAATGAGATGGCGGTTGGATGTGCTTCAGTGGGGTTTTATCATAACATAACGGTCCTCAAATCAAGGACATGCACCCGTGTGTGTGTGTGTGTGTGTGTGTGTGTGTGTGTGTGTGTGTGTGTGTGTGTGTGTGTGTGTGTGTGTGTGTGTGTGTGTGTGTGTGTGTGTGTGTGTGTGTGTGTGTGTGTGTGTGTGTGTGTGTGTGTGTGTGTGTCTTTATTCACCTGGAACAGCAGACTGGTGTACTGTCCAGCCTGGGCCTGTAGCAGGGTCCCCTCGCGGGCCCTGGTCCGGAACACCAGGCCCAGGTACCAGGGGGTAGAGATGGTCACGTCGTTCTTCAGGTCCCACCAGAGGGCGCTGTTCCCAAGGAACCGGTGGGCATGGGTCATAACTACAAGGATAGCGAAAAATGTACAAATTAGATTGGTGCAATACGATCAAAAATCAGCAACACTTAATGAAATCGCTATTTCTGATTGGCTCAAATAAGTGCCAGACGATTCCATAACTAGAACGAAGGAATTTCTTATTTTGTTCCGCGGAATTATAAATCTGATTTATACTAACTCTTCAAAGTTTGGTTACTCTTTAAATGGGTGACCAAACCACTTAGATTAGATTATATAGATTATGTTCACTCATAACAATGTGTTTTACATGCAGGTTTTAGCTAGCACTTTGTAGCTAGTCAATAATTCATATTTTGACCTGCCGCACTACTCTCCGTCGACACCCTAATTCACCCTGTTAGTAACCCTAATTCATATTTACGAGATTCTCTTTCATCTTTATTTGACCTGTATAAAGCCAATAGCCACGATAGGCTGTTCGATTCCGACTGAACTCCTCGTAGGATTGGCTCACCGTGGCTGCAGTCCTTTCCTCCGAACCCTAGGGGGCACTCACAGGAGAAGGTCTCCCAGCTCACACTGCATGTTCCTCCATTCTGGCAGGGGTTGGACTTACAGAACTGTAGCTTCGCACTGCAGCCTATCAGACGAAAGAAGAAAGGTGATGACCACACCGATGAGTCACAAGGAGGGAGAGCGAGAGAGAGTGAGCGAGAGAGAGTGAGCGAGAGCGAGAATCATATAAAGCCCTGACCAGGTACAGTCCCGTTGTTGGCGATGAAGCCTGCCAGGTCCAGAGGCTTGCTGTCCACGTGGAGGTCCTTCATGCAGCCAATGAACTCCCTCGCCCCGAACGGGAAGTTGTCCGGCACGTTGGGGACCCCACCCAGGAACAAGGGACCGGTCAGATCCAGGGACCTGGGGGGTGGAGGGAGAGAGTGCGAGAGAACGGGTTAAAAAACGAGATTTCCCCAAAATCAGCCAAAGAGAGAGGAGAAGGAGAGAGAAAGAGCTTCAGAGGAGGAGAAGATAGAGCATGGGAGTGTGAGGGAGAGGTATAGCGAGCGAGCGAGAGAGAGAGAGATAGAGAGGTAGAGAGAGAGGTAGAGAGAGAGAGAGGAGAACTGAACAAGCAGCAGGGTATTTCAGCTGAGTTCCAGTGTTCTGTCTCTTTGATCAGCTCTTCCTCTCGGCCCTGCTGGCTGCTGACACATCACGTCCAACCAGCTGACACACGTCAACACACAGTGAGTGTGTGTGTAACTGTAGGTTACAAAGAGCCGTGTTGAGCAGTGTTGTGTGAGGAATTGCATATATACTTTTCTCACTGCCAATGCTTGATGTGTTGGATATGTCGCACAGTAAAGACGATACACAGAGTGTTTTGTTTTCTCAGACAGACATAGCGTCAGAGACACAGACAGATAGAGACAGAGATAAACAGCCAGACGTATCTACAGACAGACAAGACAGGACAGTGAGACAGATATACCTACAGACAGACAGAGAGACAGCCAGCCAGACAGCTATATCTACAGATTGACAGCCAGACAGACAGCTATATCTTACAGACAGACAGATAGATAACCAGGGCCTACTTCTTGCTGCTGGTCTGCTGTCCCTGAGCCGCACAGGTGTAGTTCCCCAGCTGGGGGCCGAAGCGCAGCGACACGGCCGTGTCACAGTCGTCCACGCTCACCACGGCAACCTTCTCGTCCGACGGGCCCTGGGCCTCGCCGCTGGAGCTGCGCCTGGGCTGAGAGGACCAGGCACATGGGAGAGGATGAGCACACGCAGCTACACACACACACACACACACACACACACACACACACACACACACACACACACACACACACACACACACACACACACACACACACACACACACACACACACACACACACACACACACACACACACACACACACACACACACACGACTAAAGATCGGTGATCCATAAAATACAATTTCTGTGTATTTTATTTAGCCATTTCAGTCCCTTTATAGTCAATAGGATCAGACCACATGACCAGAATAATTAATTGAATCTGGTCCTGTGATTCTCAATTAGCAGAGCAAGGCATTAAGAGGGCCAGGGGTTAGGGGTTCGATCGCCCCGGGAGCATCCGTGTTAATAATGTATGCACAACGAGGTAAAACACTTTGAATTAGCGCACTCGCTGACTGCATATATTATAATATATTAGATTGACCCGGTCCTTCACAAAGATTGTGTGCATTGCTGGCTAGTGTGCTTTTGTCATTTTAGTCGTCTTCATATTATACTCCACAGATTTGATTGGATATTTTCTTAATAAAAGATCCATTCAGACACAGAGAGATGTTCTGACAAATTTCTGATGCAAATGCAAATGAATATGCAAATAAAGTCAGAGGAATCAGAAATCAATGCCAGCTAATCTGTTAAGAACTTCATTAAATACACATGCAGGGAGAGTTCCCACTAATTGTAATAGGTCAAAACAACACTGGGACACACTTTAAGAAAAAGTGAACATAGCATAGGTTGAATTAAGCAAGTTTAAATATAACACAGATTGAATTAAGCAGGTTTAAGTATAACATATCCACAACCAAAATAATCTACACAGACAACATGCAAGGGGAGTACTTCTAAAGAACATGACATGCTCTGTGTTCTACTTAGAGCTCGGTATTCACCACAAACAAACAGAACTAACAGGAGCATTGTAGCACACGCATACAGAATACTTCAGATAACCATGTTAGTGAGGACAGCCTGGAGTTCAAACCGGGGTTAGAGGAGAGCTTGTAGGTGGATTACACTAAAATCTAATCACAGATTCCAGCAGGCATATTTCGTACTGTGATAGAGAAATAGAGGGAGAAAGAGCGACAGACAGACAGATAAACAGACAGACAGAGAGAGAGACAGACGGACCGATATGTGCACCCTGATACACACACATACTCACATAGCGACCCATAGTACTGGGCTGAAGAAAACGAAAAGAGTAATGGATTAAATTAAACAAGAAGCTGTGTGAGAAACAGATGTAACAGATGCATGCAAATGTGTACGTAGTGTGATGCAGTGTGTATGTAGTGTGATGCAGTGTGTATGTAGTGTGATGCAGTGTATATGTAGTGTGAGACAGTGTGAATGTACTGTGATGCAGTGTGTATGAAGTGCGTTGCAGTGTGTATGTAGTTTGATGGAGTGTGTATGCAGTGTGTTGCAGTGTGTATGTAGTGTGATGCAGTTTGCATGTGGTGTGATGCAGTGTGTATGTAGTTTGATGCAGTGTGTTTGAAGTGTGATGCAGTGTGTAGTGTGATGCAGTGTGTAGTGTGCATTACAGCGATTCAATGGTGCAAATAAAACATTGGCAAAGAAAAAAGGTGTGGATGTGTTGAAAGAAACAAGCTAAAACAACAAGATTAAAGTGTAAATTATGAATTCAATAATAAATGCACTTCTGTGATTCAACATAATATTGAATAACATAATAACATTCAGCTAAAACAAAAGTGATTGAAAAAAATATAGAAATTGCCAACAGATGCACATGCATGTACACACACACACACACACACACACACACACACACACACACACACACACACACACACACACACACACACACACACACACACACACACACACACACACACACACACACACACACACACAAAGTCACCTTATTGTAGTAATGGATGTGGACGGTGTGCCAGTCTCCATCGCTCACCCCACCCGGTAAGAACGGGCTCACCTGAGTGGACAGCTCACCTGCAGGCACACAGTCACACAGACAGACAGGCGAACAGACAGTGTTAATACACTTAGGAACTGATTCAGGTAGACAGCTAGATGCATAAAAAACCAGGTTGTGATGCACATGAACACAATCCATTTAAAATTGAATTAAATCCAGCTATTATAGTCATCCAAGTATTATCATCCATCACACACACACACACACACACACACACCTGTGGAGTACTTCAGCATCACTTGTCCATCCTGTATCTCCAGAGCCATGAAGTCGTGTTTCTCGTTGAAGCGTCCATTATAAAACAGGAGCCCATTGCTCTCTAGGGTGGCAAAGCTGTAACACGGAAACACATGCGCGCGCACGCACACACACACACACACACACACACACACACACACACACACACACACACACACACACACACACACACACACACACACACACACACACACACACACACACACACACACACACTAGTTTCAAATAATTTCATACATCCACAAATGATCATCATCCCATTAATCCCAACAGACTCCATGAAGGTTAATGTCTGAGTAATCTCTGATACCAAGACGTTGCTGTACAACAGCAGAACAACAACATAGTTATTTTAGCGTAGCAGCAGCGGAGGTCGTTAGGTTAAACTAATTAGCATTGCATTTGGTGTCCACTGTGTATTGCTGTGGTCAGGCCGTGGGCTAAACAGTGGCCCTTTGCAATGCTACAAGCACATTAGCATAGCTTGGCATTAGTCTAATGTATTTCTGAGTGCACCGTGGCCTCCTTTTTACAAAGCTAAGCCCCGGGGACCAGCTGGGGCTAAGACCAGAAATCAAAGCGCTATTAGCTTATTTGATGCTACAGCTCAGATATTAAGTTATCTCCCCAATAAATAACACGCCAAGGAGATCCCAGTGAAGAGTCATACACTTACACTGGCTTGCTGGTCACACCCCAACTAATGAGCGGTAAACATGTTAGTTTTCCATTGTGGTAAAATGTTTTTTCCGTAAACCAATGAATGGGGAGAGTACTTTAGAGTACTTTTTCAAATTTGATTTCCAGCTTTATGTGTACATTACTTTATAATGGTAATTATATTTCAGGGGACTTTTTGTACTTTTAACTGGAATGAATGATGATGGAGTCCTACTCGCCCCCTGATGTTAAAGTCAGAGCTAAAACAGCAGCTAGCGACGGACGATAGCACCCCCCAGCCGTGCATAAAAGATAATCACCATAGACAGCACACTGACAGCCGGCTATAATGGGACATGATCTATCTGTCTCTCACAAAGCTAAACCCAGAAGCTAAGCTAAGCTAGGATTTAGAGCTAAGGGCTCATAGTAAAATAACCCAGAATAGTACCTGGTATACAATGGAGAGCGTCACTGGGGGCTGTATTTTCCTGTATGGTGTCGTTCGTTGAATTTGGGACATGAGCGATTGAGCAAGGCAGAAAAACGAGTGGCGTTCACTCTTATTCTTTCAGAATACCTCAATATCTCTCCTTAAATCATATTTATGAAGCACCACATCGATGATAACCATTATGTATGCTAGCTCAAAACATACGGCAAAGCTTGTGAATACCGTATATTTTTTAATGACTAAAGTAGGGATTTGATCTGGTCGCAAGCCCATTTCTTTCTGCTGCAAACTCACTCACTACAGCCATAATTCTTGGTTCCTATGGATGTAATCCTAAATTAAATCAAGTGAGGTTTATAATGTCAAGCCACCTCATCCCAGTTACAGTCTCAGTGGGAGTCAAACCCTCACACTGATGTTTGACAGCGCTTCCTAACACTACACCCTTCACCGGTTTCTAGCAAAAAACAAAAAAACAAAGCCGTCTAAAGGTACTTAACGTAGGTTTGTATTCCAGCCGTATGAGATGCTGCAACTTGGTTATTTTTCGTCTTATAAAATGACGATTACATCGCGACCTCTCATAGGAGCCGATTTTAACGATTCCCACATCAGCCCCAGCAACAGGCCCGGGGCTGGTCACCTTGGCAACTATCCTAGCACCACAAAATCACCCATGGCAACCACTCCATAAGGTGCCAAACCACCACTGTGGATGTCCATTCCAGAGCCTCTCTCCCTCCCTGGAAGACTGCTTGGGAAGTCAAGAGGTTAGGAGGGGAGACAGAGAAAGAAAGGAGGGGAACTCTATGGTACAGGTGTTCATATTTAGAGTGTGTACACAGTCTTGGTATTTTCAAGACAGACTACTAACAGGTCTTTGGATTTTGAGAGCTGTCAAACTGAAGACGATGTCTGGGAGAAAGTATTTTTCACCTAACGAGCCACTGCTCCAATCCATTTAAGACATCCAATTACATGATCTTTAAGCATCACAGCCTCAACAAATGGTGACTCCAGCCAATTTACATTTTATGTAAAAAAACTTATATCGACTTGTTTTTCGGGATTGCATTACGGGCACAATCGAATGAGTATAGCATTTCCCCCCGTGAATAATATCAATAACACAATCATTCTCTCACTACTCCTGTACAGAGAGATAGGATCAAATCACAACAGAGCAGGTAAAAGGTACAGAGCAGGGGCTGCTGAGAGAGAGCAAGAGAGGATAAAGGCACAGACGCAGCAGAGAAAAGAGAGATGTGGCAAGTAATGGAGGATGAATGGAGGGCAGTGGTGGAGCCAGAGAAGCATAAAGAGGATTTATCTAGTTCCTCTGGCTGAGATGAAAACAAGAGATGGACAACAGGAATGGGGGAGAGAATCGAGTTCAATTGAAAGAAGGAAGTGAAGGTTGATCTCATGCAACTGTAATTATGCCAGCAGAGTGGCATGAACAGGATATCCAGGAGGATCAGATTCCAGGAAACCGGAGGAAGCCTAAAAGACGAAGCTGATGTGATTTTGACTTCTTATCATGTCCGGATGGCGTTTCACTAAAGAGCAGCCGAACAGAGCCAGGGAGAGGGCGCAAAGGATCCACCACAATGAACTTGATTTATCTCTGATCATAGATCAGAGGGTACGTTATTATAAGGACCGATGACGTATGCAAAGACATTTCCGAAATCCCACACATTTCTTCTAAAGGAAAACATCCTTTGGTGTGTTTCCAGACAACGATAGAGGACTACAACAGAGAAGATGAGTGAGGCCTCACCACTACATCTCTACACTATCCTGCCCCACCCTCTAACACATTGTAACCCCTTTCTTGTTAGAGAACGATGACAATAACATCATTTATACTTTAAACTTCAACATCGCTAAGATAAGATGTACATTAACTCGTACATTGCTACTGCTCACATTGTGTCTAAACCGTTGATTTAATTACCGGATTTATTTTTACTTTCATTAGGTATTCACTGAGTATCTGTGGATACTATTTGTATTTTTTAATTGTTATGTCTCAACAACCGTAAGAACCGAACTCATCTCAGGAGAACAACAACATTCGTTGTAATGACCACGCGTCCAGACTAACTCCTCCACCCTCCTCCGTCCGTACTCACGTGAGGGAGATGGACAGGTGGAAGCGCTGCCGCAGCCCGTGGAACATGACAAAGGACTTGGGCGGGAAGGAGCGCGCGGTGACGGAGCAGTACGGCCGCTCGTAGCCCCCGCCCGCCGGACACTCGCACCGGAACCCTCCGCCCGAGAGCTCCCGACACGTTCCGCCATTACGGCACACGCCCGGAACGCAGCGACCGCCGCGCCGGTCGAACTCACAGCGGTCGCCTGGAGGGAGAGAAAGAGAGAAAGAGAGAAAGAGAGAAAGAGAGAAAGAGAGAAAGAAAGAAAGAGAGAAAGAGAGAGAGAGAGAGAGAGAGAGAGAGAGAGAGAGAGAGAGAGAGAGAGAGAGAGAGAGAGAGAGAGAGAGAGAGAGAGAGAGAGAGAGAGAGAGAGAGAGAGAGAGAGAGAGAGAGAGAGAGAGAGAGAGAGAGAGAGAGAGAGAGAGAGAGAGAGAGAGAGAGAGAGAGAGAGAGAGAGAGAGAGAGAGAGAGAGAAAGAGAGAAAGAGAGAAAGAGAGAAAGAAAGAAAGAGAGAAAGAGAGAAAGAGAAAGAAAGAGAAAGAAAGAGACGTCAGTTCAACATAATCAACACATGGATCAATAAACTCAAAACACACATCTAAATACACATACATGGATTCATTATTTTACCCCAGCCTGTGAATTAATCTGTACTTTTATAAAATATTGCCTGAAAACCAGAGTCAAATTCCTTGCAGGCCTTTGTTTAAAACATGAAAGCGGATTCAGAATTTAAGGGAATTTATCTCAGCAACTTTGGCATCTGTGGGCTAGAAAACATTGTACTGTCTGTGATCTTTTGTAATCCTTTGTAATCCTATCCAAAATAAATAAGCCATTTTGATTCCTATTAATGATACACTGGTTGGTTTTTAGCTGTAAGTGTTGCTTCTCTATGGGCAAAGCACTAATTGATTGATACAGGCCTATGTACTGTATATACACTAATTTGCCGAAACTTTTTATTTAGTATCATTCCTAATGCCTCTCCTTTAATCAAGGTGTGTCTTTGTTCTTCCATCTTACCTCTGTAGAGGCTACTGCGCTAACACAAGCTAGGATATAAATACCCTGCTAATGTAGCACCTCAATACATAAAAATAAAAAAATCATTGTATCTGCTTTCATGTGTCAATTCTGTCCTGCATTTCTTAATATAACATGATTAGAGAGCATGCTGTTTTCTTTCAGATACACCTGAGTATACTTGTTGACTCTGGTAGACCGTGAAGATAAGACATTAATCCCAGATGGCAAATGTGTGATACGGTTAGCTGTGTGGGTTTATAGGTTCTAGGTTTGGTTAGGGTTAGCTAGAGCTGAATAGGTCTTTAAGGTTGGTTAGGGTTAGCTAGAGTTGAATAGGGCTTCAGGGCTGGTTAGGGTCAAATAGTGTTTTTCGGGATTGGTAAGGGTTAGCCAGGGTTAAGGACGGATCTCGCTAAGGACAGATCACTATGATTAACGGTTAGAGTTGATTACATTAAACTAGGGACAAGGGTTAGTGTAGCTAGGTTTAACCCTTATTAACACATTAGCTAAAAATACAGAAAATGCTAAATACGTCATAGCATAGTCCATCAAACTGTCACCAGAAGGCTAAAAGTACCCAGGGCTGAATGTAGTCCACCTAACCACAGCACCGTCTGTACCAACTGTGTTTCTGACAGTGGTTTATCCACCAGAAGAAGGATGAAATCGCTGAAATCGGCTTCTCTATCGATCGGCTGAAGCTAAACTCTTCGAAGCAAGCCCTTAGAACCGTCATGGTTCCTGTGGGTCGGGAAGTGTGTGTGTGTGTGTAGCCTTCGGGCTAACATGGTGTTGTAAAAAATATGTTTCCTGCCCTTGCTGTTGTTCCAGAAGTGTGTGGTGTCCAGCACACACCGTACACACACACACACACACACACACACACACACACACACACACCTCCGAGGGAGAGTAAAGAGATTTGGCTGCCAGTCAAAACCAACTGGATGTCTGAAGCTTCTCCAGAGAGACCAAACCATCACCCACGCATACACCAAAACACACACACACACACACATATGCTCGCACAAGTACAAACTCTCACTCACACACACACACACACACACACACACACACACACACACACACACACACACACACACACACACACACACACACACACACACACACACACACACACACACACCTCTACAGGCAGTTTGCTCCTTGAGACAACCAGGTTAAGGCACTTCTGAGGACACCCACAAACATTCACACACAGAAACAACGTCTCTCTTTATGACCCTTACACACATGCAAACAGGGGCATAGACACACTCAGACACAGAGACACACACAGATCATTGGGCTATTTTTTTTTTAAACGCTCTAGGTTGTACTGGGTGCTGTCTCTACTGCACATACACACACTCTCTCACTAACACACACACACACACACACACACACACACACAGTAAACACACACACCACAACTTGCCCATCCATCCCTCGTTCCAACCATCTGTCCATCTATCCACAGTCAGCCACAAAGGAAAAAACACACTCCCATTTCTTTTTTCCTTTGTCTGCAACTCTAAAAAAACAGTATTCCTCCTCATTAATATTTACATCAATAAACAGACATTTAAACTCATGAATTATGCGTTCCCCCAGTGTCACACACACACACACACATACACCTCATTCAAACAGACTCACATACTAGCTGATGAAACAGACAAACAAGTAGATAGGGACAGACAGATGGACAGAAATATATATTGGCTGAATACACAGAGAGAAAGACAGACATATTAACTGATAAAAAACAGAGACAGACACATATATTGACTAATAACAGACAGAGGCAGACAGACAGACAGAAATATATATCATATATTGACTGATTACACACACAGTGAGACAGACAGAGAGACATATATTGACTGATAAAAGACAGACAGCATACTGAATAGATGCTACTTGACCCCTCCAGAGCAGTGAACCAGACAGACTGTTCAGCAGACATGATGTCACCCCCCTTCAGCAGAGACCTGAGACCCAGGGCTCCATTATTCTCATCTTACTGCTGCTACTATTCAGAGAACACACACACAGACACACGCACGTATGCACACATACACTGCCAACTTATTCACACAAAGAAAGACGACAGAGAAAAGGATTGAGGGGAAGCAGGAGGATAATCTGTGAATTTAGTGTCTTCAGTCGTATGTCCACACACACACACACACAGAGCCTTATGTCTGCACACACAGAGACACACATAGTAGACAACACTCAGAGCCTTATGTCCACACACACACACACACACACACACACACACACACACACACACACACACACACACACACACACACACACACACACACACACACACACACACACACACACACACACACACACACACACACACACACACAGAGTAGACATCACTTAGAGCCGTATGTCCAGAAACACACAGAGATACAGCTTAGACCCAACTCAGAGGCTCTGCTTTACGAGTACTTACGGTAGGATATCACTACATTCGGCAACACCTCTTCCTAGCCCTCATGCAGGAGAACATCAAGATATAGGGAGGAAGGATGGGAGATTGGGAGGGACAAATGAAGGAACAAAAGGGGCTAAGGAGAGGAGATGAGGAGACAAGAAGAGAGGAGAGGAGATGAGGAGAAGAGAAGAGCGTAGAGGAGGAGAGGAGATGAGAAGAGAGGAGAGAAAAGGAGGATACGAGATGAGGAGACGAAAAGAGGAGAGGAGACAAGACGAGAGAAGAGGAGGATACGAGATGAGGAGACGAGAAGAGGAGGGTAGGAGAGGAGGAGACAAGAAGAGATGAGAGAAGAGGAGGATATAAGATGAGGAGACAAGAAGAGGAGGAAAGGAGAGGAGGTGACAAGTAGAGACGAGCTCTCTCGTAGCTCAACAGCCCTCTCAGTGGATTCTCTCACACTTGTTCTGCTTTTTCCTTGATTGTCTTTCCTCCTCCCCTCTCTCTCTCCTTCCTCACTCTCCTTCTCTTCTCTTTGTAACATCCACAAGAGTCTCCCTCCTCTCCTCTCTCCTTACACTTGTCAGTCTTTTTCAGTCTGACTTAATGCATTCACACGCCTTCATGACACTGGATGTTTTATTCATCAAAGCCAATGGCTCTCTCTCTCTCTCTCCCTCTCTCTCTGTACTTCTAGGGTTGTACGGGAGCACCTCACCTAACATAGAACATCTCCAGGGGCTCATACATTAGTACTCTCTTGTGTTCATTATCTCTCCCCATCTCTCTCTCCCCTCCTTCACAGTCTTCGTATTTGTTTGTCTATTTTATACATTTTCAAAACATCCAAAAAATGTATTCACCCCAACCCCATCATTGTTTCCCCTCACTTTCTCCATCTCATTCGTTCTCCTTCTCATCTCTTGCCAAAGTCACACTCCTTCCTTTAGGTCGGCATTTTTCCATTTCCCTCTCCATCCCTCTCGTTCTGTTCTCGCTCACATCTTTTTCATTCACCCGCTGCGACGACGCAGTTCATGGATGATAAAATCACAGTAATTAACCAAACAAAAGCCAAAGCCAGGAGGCCATGGCCACGCAGGAAACATAACCAATCCCATCTCTCACTGTGCTCTTCTTCTTTCATGGTTTTAAAGAGGGGGTTGGTGATTAAACCCCCCTCATTGTGCTGTGGGGAACCAAGGACGAATACCCTGCCTCCCTCTCTCTATCTCCCGCCCTCTCCCTCGGCAGCACTGCCAAAGATCCCTCGGGCAACAGCACTTAACCCCCTAAGGATTGATTAGGGAGTAAATAGCGGAGCTCCGGTTAGGGGAGTGAGGGATGTGTGTGTGTGTGTGTGTGTGTGTGTGTGTGTGTGTGTGTGTGTGTGTGTGTGTGTGTGTGTGTGTGTGTGTGTGTGTGTGTGTGTGTGTGTGTGTGTGTGTGTGTGTGTGTGTGTGTGTGTGTGTTAGATGTTTCAGTGGGTGACAGTTTGTTGTAAGAATGGACTTTAACCATTAAACACAATTCTTTCTCTGTAATAATGCACCTGAAACAGGTAAACCTAAACTCTCCTTCTCAGGCCTATACTGTCCAACCCTCCTCGCTCCCCTTCTCCCTCCCTCCCTCTCTCTCCACCCAGGGTTGAGTGGTATTGCGAGCCCTGAAGGTTCTCTGTGTGTGCCCAGCCATCGTCTGGAGTACATCTTTTCATCCCCCCTGAAGCAACAAAACCATTGATTACAATGTTTCCAGACTGCCCTAGGAATGATGGGTAATGAGGTTCAAATTAAATGGAAATTAATCTTTTGCTGGCGAAGTAGGACACATTATAATGAAAAGAAAAGTGTGTGTGAGAGAGATAGAGGTGAAGAAATATAGAGACAGAGGTAGGACTCCCTTATTTATTCGAATATATTTTCAGAAACATATGGTATCAGATGTAACCGAATCCATGCCCACACCGCCCACGTTCTCAATTTGTTTCCCCATTTCTTCCACTCATACACACAAATAAAGAATCTCTCTCTCTCTCTCTCTCTCTCTCTCTCTCTCTCTCTCTCTCTCTCTCTCTCTCTCTCTCTCTCTCTCTCTCTCTCTCTCTCTCTCTCTCTCTCTCTCTCTCTCTCTCTCTCTCTCTCTCTCTCTCTCTCTCTCTCTCTCTCTCTCTCTCTCTCTCTCTCTCTCTCTCTCTCTCTCTCTCTCTCTCTCTCTCTCTCTCTCTCTCTCTCTCTCTCTCTCTGCTCATATCCAAATTCTTTCTGGTCTTTTGAGTATTATTGAGTCCTGTCTCAGTCACCGTCTCTCTCTGCAGTGATCTATGACGGTTGTCCCAAGACCATCACGCTCAACCGGCATATCTGTTTTCTACCACCCACTTAATGTCCAATGTGGGTCCAATCTGTCTTATTAAAAATGTTGTTGAAAACTGTGTTGCTTACAAAAGCAATCGTTTTCAGAGGCAATGTTTCCCTTCTCTGTGAATACAAAGAAAATAAATCATTTTAATAAAAATAATGGTCAACACTTGCTTGTTAAGTCCATCTCTATTATGCTATCTCTCATTGTGTTGTGTGTTTATTGTGTGTCTGCTGATCTTATCTCCCATGAACACTGAGCGTTTTGTTTGGACATGTTGGCTATTCTTCCTCCTGGATCCTCTCATGCTTAACGCTTCCCTGACCTTTCCTGGTTTTCAGTGAGCGTTTTACTCGTTGAAAACAAAATGGAGACTTTTCCCTGATTGTTCCCTTTCCATTTTCTACAGTTTCTGGAGGTCAAAACCTTCTAAAGACAAACAACAAGTTGATGTAGCCGTGTGGGTTGTTAAAGTGTGTGCCACATTTTGATGTACATGTGAAAATACAAGCAGCGATTCTCTATTTATCTTTGTAGTTGATCGTTTTGGTAGAGACTAACTTTATCCCACTCTTGGTAACCTTGAGTATATTTTAAATCCCTCGTCCTTCAACAAACTACCAACTAAACAATGAAACATGTGTTACCTATCCTCGTATCCACAATGAAGACACACAGTCAAGGACGAACTCAAATTTACCGTAGCATATTTAAATGGCACACCCAGCAGTTCAGTACAGACACTTCAACCTAATCATCTGTATTAAATCCAGTTCGCAATGCGTCGGACTGGCTTCAGTGCTCATGGCAATGTATTTCCTTATGTTATATGCATTCTTTAATTTTACATTTCTTTATATAGTCAAGCAGAAAAGTACAGCAAATTGAACCACAGCATTTTGTATGAAATGCGCTTCACAAATAAAGTGCCTTAATTGAACGGAATGGAAAAATTGTCTTTTATTAACTACCAATAGTTTTGTTATTTTACCAATCGTCAAAATAGTACAACGCTGAATGTAATGACAGCTAAAAGGTTTCAGCTATAGGGGTGGGGGGTCTAAAGTCCAATTCAGGGGTCTTAATTACTCCTTCCCAAGGAGCCCTTTATATTTTATAGTCTATTTAATGTAGAGGGCTGTGTGGTTAAAGGTGGTGAGTGAGCTTGGAACATTGCGTGCACAAATTACGCATTTATCAGATTTAATCCAGTATGGGGCCCAC
Source organism: Lota lota (assembly GCA_026745465.1). NCBI lineage: Eukaryota > Metazoa > Chordata > Actinopteri > Gadiformes > Lotidae > Lota > Lota lota. Next base: position 611,717 of record JACYXH010000472.1, on the reverse strand, counting down.
AGGCAAACAGGCGAAGTAACATTCGAATCAATCTCCTGGCTTCACCCGTTATAACAGTAACTACTTCCTCAAACACTTCCACAGCCCTTTCAACTGTTGCGGGGAACCGGTGTTCGCTTACGAATATGCTACAAATGTGTCAAATAGGACACAGCCGGAAGGGAAAATTCACAGACATCAGGAAAGTTATCTATGCTACATCACGTTCTCAGCCAGTGCAAATATCGACTATATATTACCGTACAAATATGTATTATTTACTAGTATTTTTATATTTCGTCTGAGCAACATTCTTATGTTTTACAGTAAACCAAGTTTTAGCTGTTAAGTGTTAGGCATCTTGGTCAAAGGTGCTTATAGGTAGACTGTAGACATTGGGGATTGAACCCAGAATCATTCAACTGGGAGCCAAACACCCTAACCATCAACCAGTATAATTCCCCCCTACAGTACCATGAATGACATGAGGAAAGGTACGTCGCGTCAAAATAAAAAGTCACCGGACGAGAGAGGGGGTGTGGGAGAACAGAGAGTTAAGATGGATCGCGATGGAGAAACCAACACGAAGGGCAAACTAATAAAGTTGGGATAAGTCTCTGAGGTTTCTCCGTATTGCAGAATCAGCTAACCCTCCCCCCGCCTCTCACTCCATCCTGTCCTTTCATCTCTCCCTTGCTTCCCTCTTTGTTTTCTTGAAGCTCATGCCGTTTCCATCGTCTTGTTTCTTTAGCGATCTCTCTCTCTCTCCAAATTGTTTCCCTCTCTTTTTGCCTCAAGGTATTTATCTTTCATCATCCTCCACTTGTTTGTTCTCCTCTCTCTCTCTCTCTACACCCCTCTCTCTCTCCCTCCCACATTTCTTCCCAGCTTACAGAACAAGCCCCAAGTCCATTACATCTCTCTCCAACTCTGTGCAGCTTTCACTCCCATTTCTCTCTTTCCGTCTCTTCCCCCCCATCTCTCTGTCTCTCTCCCTCACTCCCATCTCTCTCCCTCCCTATCACATCTCCTTCATTCTTTCCCTCCCTCTCCCTGGTTCTGTGAAAGGTCTTTCTCTTACACTGTGAGGATGATTCTCAATGAGAAACACGGCAGTGCACCTTATAGACAAGAGGCGGATCTGAGTGTCTCTGCTCAGGTATAATGAGGACCGGTGTGTATTTGGATGTATCTCTGTGTGTGTGTGTGTGTGTGTGCCTGTGTATGTTTTATTGTTGATTGCGTGCTTGTATGCGCAGCCACGATCGTAGTGTGTCGAAGAGAAGCCTTGCGTTATCGTGCCGGTAGGTTTGTCTTTGTTTTCGAGACCTCTGACGTTCCTCATCTAGATTTCTGACATGCATGACGTTGTGTGGAACGGCAGGAACAGCACGAACACAGACAGTGCTCCTTCCTCTCTGCTTTGGGTCTCCTTCTGAGTGTGTGTGTGTGTGTGGGGGGGGGGGGGGGGGGGGGGAGAGAGAGCTGAGAGCCACAGGTAGGCTTCACACTTCTCTCCGAGAGGAGCCGCAGCCCTCAGCTAGAACTTCTAATGCTGCTCCCTCTGCACTCTTAGTAGCACACACACATACACACCTGTCATTTCCTCTTCCCCACAAGTCACCCATGGTTATTAAAGAAAGGTGGACTGACCATTGTCAAAATCAGCCAAACACAAGACCCTTCATGGGCAGCCACAGTGGAACCCAAATCTCTCCGGCATGTGGTAGTGAGTTTTTAGCATTGGAGGACCCCAGTGGGAATCGAGTGCCATGCTCTGCCAGTTGAGCTAGGCTTGTATACCTTTTGCTTCTAGTCAGTATCACTGCTACATCGGCCCAGGGCAATCTAGGCCCGCACTAGGGCTCCCTCTCATCAAAATGACTAACGTTGTATTCAAGGAATAGACCAGTGCTCCCTCTCATCATAACGACTGTAACGTTGCAGTCGAGGCATGTACTAGGGCTTCCTCTTACCATAACAACCCTATCTAGTAGACCACTAGCGCTCCCTCTCACCATAACAACCCTATCTAGTAGACCACTAGCGCTCCCTCTCACCATAACAACCCTATCTAGTAGACCACTAGGGCTCCCTCTCACCATAACAACCCTATCTAGTAGACCACTAGCGCTCCCTCTCACCATAACAACCCTATCTAGTAGACCACTAGCGCTCCCTCTCACCATAACAACCCTATCTAGTAGACCACTAGCGCTCCCTCTCACCATAACAACCCTATCTAGTAGACCACTAGCGCTCCCTCTCACCATAACAACCCTATCTAGTAGACCACTAGGGCTCCCTCTCACCATAACAACCCTATCTAGTAGACCACTAGGGCTCCCTCTCACCATAACAACCCTATCTAGTAGACCACTAGGGCTCCCTCTCACCATAACAACCCTATCTAGTAGACCACTAGCGCTCCCTCTCACCATAACAACCCTATCTAGTAGACCACTAGCGCTCCCTCTCACCATAACAACCCTATCTAGTAGACCACTAGGGCTCCCTCTCACCATAACAACCCTATCTAGTAGACCACTAGGGCTCCCTCTCATCGGGACCACCCTAAGCATCAGACTCACCGGTGTAGTCCTCCCGGCAGATGCAGGTGTAGCCCCCCTCAGTGCGGGCGCACACGCCACCGTTCAGGCAGGGGTTGGAGTAGCACAGGTTGATCTCCGTCTCGCAGTAGTCCCCGGTGAAGCCGGCGGGGCAGCGGCAGCGCAGCCCCGCGATGGGGTGGATGGGCCGGAAGAGAATGGAGGGGGACGAGATGAAGGGGGCGGAGCTGTTGAAGCGCAGCACGGAGATGCACTTCATGTAGTTCTGGCAGGGCTCGCGCAGGCACACGTTGTCGTCGAACGGTAGGACCTGCGGCGGCACATGGGGAGAGATGGGAGAATGAGTGTGTGTGTGTGTGTGTGTGTGTGTGTGTGTGTGTGTGTGTGTGTGTGTGTGTGTGTGTGTGTGTGTGTGTGTGTGTGTGTGTGGTCTTAATGTGAAAGGGAGAGGTTCAAGGTTCCTCATACCTTTAGTGTAATTTTACAAGAGAATACAAAATAAAAGCCTCAATATTGTATACTTTTTTTGTGATGATGGTAGTTTGAAGAGTTTGAAGACATTGGTATATAAAGATGGTGTTTCATGCTGCCAAGTAGGAGATCTCTCCTCAGTGTGTGTGGTAATGGCTGGTTTAACCTGTGCACATTGATTGCTCAATGCACAACAGGTGTGCAGCCTCACCCAGCCCGAGTCCAATCAGTCTGACTCGAGCCAGGTGAGGCTGTTTAAACCAGCCATCATCCACACACACATGCCACATATGGATGGTAATATTGAGATTATCCATAATACAGTGAGCCTAAATATGTTTGATTATTTATTATTGGACACATAATTATTTCCATCTATTGTATGGAAAAATCGAATCATTTAGAAGCTGCTCCAACATGGGCATCCCACTGCCACACAAACACACACCCACACACACACACACACACACATCACATTCATCATGCAGAAATACACAACCCCAAACGTATAGACCACACAACCACAGACACAATACACGGGTCAGTTTCGATGGGTTCCGATAATGAACTATCAAAAGACCCAAAAGCATCGTTATCTTCCTCGCTACTCATTTGACATGTTATGGACAGAGGTGACGGTGTGATGATTACTTTGTTTGAGTTCAATGGTGAAAGGCAGGCAGACAGAGTGAGTGAGAATGACAGCAGACAATTATTATTATCATTATTACAATGTGATTACAAAGAAAAGGCCTGTGGGGGAGATAACAGAGGGCCTGAAGGAATGTAACAAGAAGAGAGACAGAGAGAGAGGGAGAGAATGAGAGAGATACAAAGAGAAAGAGAGAGATAAAAAGAGAGAGATACAAAGAGAGAGAGAGAGAAAATGAGCGGAAGATCAAGAGTTAGCGAAAGTTTAATTATGTCCGACAGTCTGTTTGTGAACTGCAGAGCATTTAGGGAGGAAAGAGCGAGAGAGAGTCAGATGGAGAGAAACAGAGAGATCAAAAGAGACACACACAGACAACGGCATGACATCATGGCTTCTGCGTCTGCCTTCCTATTGGTCGGTTACTTCAGCAGAGTTAAGACTCTCCTCAACCACCAGCAGGAAGGGCCAACATCACATGTTTGTGTGTGTGTGTGAGAGAGAGAGAGAGAGAGAGAGAGAGAGAGAGAGAGAGAGAGAGAGAGAGAGAGAGAGAGAGAGAGAGAGAGAGAGAGAGAGAGAGAGAGAGAGAGAGAGAGAGAGAGAGAGAGAGAGAGAGAGAGAGAGAGAGACAGAGAGTATGTGTGTTTGTGTGTGTATGTGTGTTTTTATGTGTGTGTGTGTGTTTGTTTGTGTGCAACCATGTGTGAAAACTCATTCTGGGCGCATTTGATGGTGATCTCTATTTTTGCACATGAAGGCATACAACTTTGAGTTCAGCGACTCTGAAAACAGTGTTCATGTGTGTGTGTGTGCGTGTGTGTGTTCATGTGTGGGTGTTTGCATGCGTGCGTGCGTGCGTGCATGCATGCATTAATGTGTACAGGCATGTGTGTGATGATGTGAGTGTCTACATCCTTGCCTCCCAACACCCCTAATGTGCATTGTTACACCTGGTGGTTGCACCCAACCCCCCCCCCACCCCCACCCCAGACCCAGCCCAACCCACCTCCATCTGGGCCAGGGCGGTGAGGCGCGGCCGGTTCAGGTACAGCTGCTCCTCCAGAGCCTCCGAGGGGAAGTACTGCCCGCCTGGCAGCGCCGCCGAGAAGCTAACGTTGAGGATGCCCATGCGCCCGGGCCCGGCCGCCGCGGCGTCCAGGTCCGGCTGCACGTTGAACACGAACACGTCCTCCACCGGCACCGACAGCACGGCCGACACGCCCTCCAGGAAGTGGCCGAGCAGGGGCGACAGGAAGTGCTCCTGGGACATGTTCTGAAGGCGCACCGTGACGCTGCTGCCCAGCATGTCCTCGGTGATGATGAGCACGCGCAGCACGCACTGCGCTGAGATGCGGTGCACGCCGTCTGGACACGCAGACACGCGCACACGCGCAGACGTGCACACGTACACACACAGACACACGCACAGGCACACACACACACACACAGACGCACACATGCACACACAGACAAGCGCACACAGACACAGAAACACATACATACACACACAGAAACACAGAGAGATGAGAGGTTAGTTAAGGTAACCAGTAGAAAGGCAGGCAAACCCCGGCCTCATGTTTAAAGACAGATTCAGCACACACACACACACAGACACACACACCAGCACACACAGTCTCTTAGTCCCAATCCATCTGTGATATATGAGCAGCCAGGGGCTGTATGAGGCCATACAATGAGGTAGGAGAGAACACCTGGTTCATAATAACATCCATGAAGAAGGTGTTAAGGTGAGGTGGCACCAAACTTCACCCTAATATCTTCCTACATTTTGTAGGAGGAGAAGAGGAGGGGGGAGAGGGGATGAGAGGAGGGGGGAGGGGAGGAGAGGAGAGAGGAGAGGAGAGGGAGACGAGGGGAGGATAAGAGAAGTAGAGAGATGGGAGAGTAGAGGGGAGGGAGGAGGGCAGAGGAGAGGAGGAGGAGTGGAGAGGAGATTTGCTCGGACAGGAGCAGACAGATACATTATGCGAAAAGGAGCAGAGAAGAGAGAGAAAGGGACAGCTAAGTAACAGGAGATCAAGAAAGAAAGGATATGAAAAGAGGCAGAGAGATATGGAGATAAAGAGGGGGGAGAGAGAGAGATAAAGATGGGAGGGAGAGAGAGAGAGACAGAGAGAGGGAGGGAGAGAGAGATGAATGGTGGAGAACAGCAGGAGAAAGACAGATATTCCTAGACAGGGCAGAAGAAAGCATAAGGTAGAAATAGCTTGGGAGCAGAGAGGAAGGGCGACAGAGAGCGAAAGAGAGGGGGAGGAGGAGGTGGAGACGAAGGCAGAGCAGAAAGGCTAAGGTCGCACCACTGCATTAGCAGGTCCATTATTTACACTGACGTTGAAACACTGACAGCTCCGGGAACATGTGTATCGCAATGCTTGCAAGAAAAACCTGAAAGAACATAAACACACACACATGCACACAGAAACACATAGAAACACATTGAAACACACAGAAACACACGGAAACACACACACACACACAAGGCTGGACACTGACACACCCAAGCAAAGGCAGCTTATGGGGAGCATCTGTGAGATTTCAACGGCCTCTATTTGGGGTTGGGTCTGCACCCAAAGGTTAGGAACCCCCGGACCAGTGGTGGTTAACAGTAGACTACCACCACCACTGGAGGTATGGTGCTGGGCGAGGTGAAGAGAGAAGGTTCATAGGTGAAGCGAGAGAGAGAGAGTGAGAGCAAGAGATACAGATAGAGAGAGAGAGAGAGAGAGAGATACAATACAGATAGAGAGAGAGAGAGAGAGAGAGAGAGAGAGAGAGACAGACAGACAGACAGACAGACAGACAGACAGACAGACAGACAGACAGACAGACAGACAGACAGACAGACAGACAGACAGACAGACAGGCAGACAGACAGGCAGACAGACAGAGAGCACAAGGGAGAGTAATAAAAATAGAGCAGAGAAATAGAGAGAGAGGCAGTAGACTGATACAGGGAAGAGGAGAAGAAAGGCAGAGCAACAGAGGGTGAAGGAGAGCCAAGGGGGTGTTATTAAAACTGGAAGAGGTAAAGAAAGAGAGGAGGAGGAGGAGGAAGTGGAGGAGGAGGAGGAAAGAGGATAAAAAAGAAAGGAGAGAATGGGGATCATGAAGCGGAGAAGATTGAGAAAACTAATGAAAAGTAAGAGATGTTGAGAGAGAGAGAGAAAGAGAGAGAGAGAGAGAGAGAGAGAGAGAGAGAGAGAGAGAGAGAGAGACAGAGACAAAGACAGAGACAGAGACAGAAAGAGAGAGAGAGAGACGAGGTGGGTCAAAAGACTGTGATTAAAACACGTGAAACTGGTGATTAATCCACATGTTTGGACAGATGAACCTGGGCCTCAAGTAAGTAATTATATTTTCATGGTCTAAAAACGCAACAGAGAATTTTTTTAAAAGGACAGAAGGTGAGATGGCAAGAGAGAAAGAGCAAGAGAGAGACAGAGAGGGGGGAGGGAGGGGAGGAGAGAGTGGGCTTGGGGGATGGGTGGTGGCAGCTGGTTTGATTGTGTGTGTGGTTTCACACAAACACATACACACACACATACACCCACCCACACACACACACACACACACACACACACACACATACTGGGTAAATCCGTGATCTGCTGTAATAAATGGAGAGCCAGAGGGAGGTCTGGCGTCACAGAGCAGTGAAGAGAAACTGCAGCTACAGAGACTTACATGAGGAAAGACCTTACTGAAAACATGTCTTATCTAGTGGAAAAACATACAATAAAGACAGACAGACAGACAGACAGACAGACAGGCAGGCAGGCAGGCAGACAGGCAGGGGAAGATGGACAGTACAAAAACATCTGTTGATTTTACAACAGAATTGTGGCAGACCAACAATGACCATTATCTACAACATAACTAAACTAAAAAACCTTAAGATAACAGAAATGACACAAATGAAATGTGAGCGGCAAGAAGCCAGTGGTAATATTGGCCCTACACTTCAAATGCAAACACAGAGGGCTAATTGCAGGGGATAGCACATTGTTATTGAAATGAGTCGGGGATTTTTGGGTGAAGCATTGAATAAATGCTATGGTAATCTCCCAGAGTAGGACCTGCAATGTGGCCTCTTGCCAGAGACTCATTTCCCCAGATCAGTATCAGTTACACATAAATTACACCCACACACATTGATGCAAACACACACGCACACACACGGATGCAAAAACACACTCACACACCACGCCCCACCTGCACATACGTGCACACCCACACCCACAAATACACACACATGGATGCAAACACACACACACACACACACGGATGCAAACACATACACACACACACAAACACACACACACACACACCACGCCCCACCTGCACACATGAGCACACTCACAACCACACCCACACCCACACATACCATATATGCATTCACACGGACATCCATGCCATTCAAACATCACACACAAGCACACTTTCATCTATGGATATCTATGCATAGATGCACACACACACACACGCACACCACGAGGCATCACAACAGGGATCTCCCCTCATCCCTCAGAGCACTCCAACGTCGGGCTAATCTCGAAATAGACTGGTAGAGCAACCCGCCACGTTAGAAGACCATTTGAATCCATTAGGTACCACCCCCCTCTCCCCCCACCCCCTGACACACATCTGTCCATTTACTGTCAAACGGAGCCAAACATTGAATCCTGCCCGCGTCTCGCATCACATCTCCGGAGGGGCGGACCCACATTCCACGTCCGAAGATCTGCTGACACACAAACCGCCGGCGCACGCTTCTGCTGAAAGCGCAAACCCCTCCGGCCAATTAGCTGGACGAGAACAAAATATTTGAGAGTAAGCAGCACTCCCGGCGCGCCGCCGCGGTCTGGGAAACGCTGGCTGTGAATATTGGCTGATAAGCTACGGCTTAGTTTATCTGGCAGGACCTGACAGCAGCCGGCACAGAGAGGGAGGGGGGGGGGGGGGGTGGGAATGACAGAGAGAGGGAGGGAAAGATGGAGGAGGGAAGGAAAGATGGAGGAAGGAGGGATGGTGAGAGAGATGGAGAGAGTGAGGGAGAGATGGAGAGAGATGGGAGTGGAGGTAGGGAGGGGAGAGGGAGCTGAGAAATTACAGAGAGAGGGAGAGCTAGAGGGAGGGAGAGAGAGAGGGAGGGAGGATGAATAGAGGGAGGGAGTGAGGAAGGGTGTGGAGGAAAATGAATGATGTTCCCCTGCAGATGTCGGAAGTGCGCTGGCAGAAATTGGATACAAGAACAATGGGACTGGAACCAATGAGTGTTGTTAGAAAGATTTCATGATGGAGGTATACCAGGTACAGCAATCCTCCCTCTCCTGCACCCTTATGTGTCTCTCCACCGGCCCGCCCTTCAGCCTGCACACTGGGGTTGAACTGCTGTTTCTGCGGTGGGTTGGACACTGACACCACCAAATGCTTTCACAGATGCTGGCGACTGAAAGCATTTAGGCTGTGTAAAAAAAGCGTGGCAGGCGATTGGTCTGTTTGTTGGATGGTACATCTAACATCTAAAGGCAAATAGCAGAGCACTGGTACAACATTAACATTCTGTCGTGCCTTCTCACCAAGCTGGCCCGAGCTAACATTGATAATAACATAATATTAGGTACACGCGGGGATTCAATCCAGACGGCGTTAAATCCACCAGAAGTAAGGGGAAGAGGTTTTGAAGCACGCATGGTTCCAAAATCTGTCACCAGAGGCCCTTGGCTCCGTGAGCAGGCTCGCTTTGATTTGCGACGACTCCTTCAGAAAAGTCCTGAAACTCTGCATCCAACAGTCACACGGCACCCAATTATAAAAGCCCACGCAGAGGTAGAAACTGCACATGTTGAAAGGGCTGGCTCGCGCCATCTGTAAAGTCCAACAGCTGTACTTTAGGGAGCAGGGAAAACTGAAAATACGATGAACCCTGTGGTTCGGGGGTCATGTAAGGAATAGGTACAAACTTGAGTGTCTTGGGTTCTATATCCGTTGACCTCTCCCAAAGAGACGGCTAGTTCATAATACGATGAAGTATCAGAAATGTGGATGTGTACAAGTTGTAGAAGCCAAAGAGGAACTAATTGATTAATAATGATAAGTTTGTTAAAAACTATGAATAATTGGTAATGATAATTTTATTATTATTTACAAGGTTAATCTTAGTTTAAAATGCATGATTTAGTCATGTATAATTGATTAAAACATTTCTATATTTTGTATTTCTGATTACATAAATATGACGTCACTGTCTAGTTGGACGTAGCTTTGTTTAGTTTGGAGTCAGATACTATAGGAAGCAACACAGTTTTTTGACCGTGCGTTTGATATTATAATTCTGTGTTTTCTAATCAAACATTTAAAAGAACGTTATCTTGTCTCGTCGCTCACGTTACGAATGCTGTGAGACTTACTCCAACAAGTGGCACACGAACGGAAAAGAAGAATGAAATGGAGTGCCACTACAGAAGTGACGCCCTTTTAAATGTAACGAGTTTAAAAACATCTACTGAACGTTTCATATCCTCATCAGAGATAACTGCATTCGCTAAGTGCATTTACGAGGGCGACCCTTCGCAAACGCTCACAGTAGTGAACGCCCTCCGCTTGAATGAGCTCTTTGTGTCTAGCACTTTAGGCAAGATGCGCACACGCCCGCGACTCCGCACACTTGTGGACTGACCGGGATTATTATACATAGTGTTTGTTAAAGTGGAGTTTACTCTCAGCCTCTATATAAAGCAACGGTGGCGGTCTTTGTGTCCGTCCGGTTCCTCAGGAAGCGGGTCATTCCTTATGCATCACCCAGTTTCTACACCGGCGGTGCTTCGACCCAAATAAAGAAATAAAACCAAATCAAACATTCATAGCGTCCAGTGCTTCAAAACACACAAATGGAGGGTTATTCTGGCCGCCCGTTTAGAGCCAAGGGAAAACAAAAAGGTAAGGAATATCCCTGAGGCCTGTTCTTTGGGGGCTTTACCCCACTTCTTCAACCCATCTCAGGCCGCCAGGTTTGCTGCGTGCATCTTAAAAACCTGAGAGACTAATCTACACACTGAGGTGGAAACATCCACCCACCAGGGCACACCGGCCTGGAGGACTCCCGGTACTGAGAAGAAGATTCCAGAAGACTTTTAAGATGGCATGCCTGCGTGCTGTGGTGCCTGGTCCTTCGTAAGACCAGGGGATTGGGATGAGGGTTGGAGTGAGGTGGGATGGGGTGTGGAGGTGGGAGGGGCTGGAGAAGTGGCAAAACGCTATCTCCCCCCTCCAGGTAGCTTGACTAATGGAGCACTCAAGAAGCTTCTACAATGTTCCAGATAACCCGGTGCCCCCCTGTGCTTTCTGGAACCCCCTGATAGAGATATAGTCTTACAGAGGGGAGGGGAAACATTCACCAGAAACAGGGATTCCTGAGCTGGAACTGCCAAATTAGAAGAAAGAAAGGAAAAAGCATCCGCCTGGGAAAGTGCTTTTAAAGAAATTGCCGTAACGCCGTTAAGCATGACTGATCACCACAAAGCCCCGACATTTTCCTTTGGGGAAGGAATTAAGACAAATAGAGACAGCAATAGATTAGCAGAGTGGGGTGTGAGGCTGTGAATGAGATGTTAAAATGATGAAAAGGACCAAGTTACACACAGGAAAGGCTTTATCTTCCATTGCCTGAAACTGAAATTTGAGCTTGCTACGTGTGCGTGAAGTCTGAATTTTCAAACACAAGATTATGTTCCTCACCCTTTTGATGTTCAGTTGAAGGAATTTTATCCATTATCTTCGTGTAAAGTGACTTGAAAATGATTGAAATATGAACCACTTGTACATATGTTTAAATGTGTAATGCGCATAACCGTGTAAAGCTTTTGAAGCTTTGTTCACTTTCACTTTCATCCAAGATGAAAACCTGCAAGTCAACTATCTTAACATTTCTTTAGACTTGAAAAGGGAAAAGTCTAGGTCTTCCACTTTTCGGATTTGTTTGTACACTGTTCAAAAAATTCTCAGACTGTTCAAATTGTAGCCTTACACACCAACAATGTCAACGGGGTGAGGGTTCCACACATTGCCCTTGGCATGGGATTCGACCACAACTGAGAATACCAATGATGAGGCTACAGAGCAACAATGAGATAATCCAGGGGAAGAAAATTGGATTTAAATGCATAAAACGTCAGCTACTGTGACGCATATTCCTCTTTGTAAGGTCTTTTGGGGATGCCCTGGTTGGCTCCCCTTCCATTGCTTGAGCTTAAATCCCATTTCACGCCGTACGGTCGTATCGCTTGCGCGCGTGCCTTACTCCCCTCCACCTCTCGGTAGGATTGCGGTTCCCTCAGAACCATCTCCTTGCTTAATCTGTTTAGAAATGTGCGATGAGCTTCCATTTCCTGGTGTCGGTCCAACGGGTTCCCTCAAGGGTCAGGACCAAACACTAAACAAACGTGCACGCACGCAGATAAACACACACACACACACACACACACATGCATATGCACACACACGCGCACACACTACAAAGAAGCATTTGAAGTTGTGAATGCCGTGTGGCTCATCTGTTGAACAACTACTGGATGTCCCCAAAGGAGAAGGAAATGATGGGCGCGCACACACACACACACACACACACACACACACACACACACACACACCACACAAACACACACAAAACAGGCAGCAATAGTAAAAGGAGTAGAGAGAGAAAAAGAGGAGCAGGAAGAGGTAGAGAGAGATAAAGAGGTGGAGGAAGAGGTAGAGAGAGAAAGAGGAGGATGAACAGGTAGAGAGAGAGAAAGAGGAGCAGGAAGAGGTAGAGAGAGATAAAGAGGAGGAGGAAGAGGTAGAGAGAGAAAGAGGGGGATGAACAGGTAGAGAGAGAAAGAGGAGGAGGAAGAGGTAGAGAGAGAGAAAGAAAGAGGAGGAAGAGGTATGTATGCTGGTGTGACGAACATTTTTCCTGCACACCGCACACAAACACACACACACACAAACGTACTCACACAAACACACACACACACAGAGGATGGAGAGCAGATTTTTTTGCTCTGTTTATCTTGTAAAGCCTTCTCTCCCTGAGGTCTGGGGTCTCATTATTCTCAGTGCAAAATAGAACACTTAGAAATGAACACACACAAAAGCACACAGAGACACACAAAGAAAAGCACCCAAATTCACACAGAAATGCAAATAGTACACACATGTACACACGCATACACAAACACACACACAGCAACTGAAGCATCAGCCCATCTGGTTTGAAATACTTCACAGCAGCAACATTAATCCTATACATTAAGCCACATAGATTTATTTTACACACACACACACACACACACACACACACACACAAACACACACACACAAAAGCTGTTATTTTGGCTTGGCTCACATACTTGGGAACACTCAACTCTTATCATATACACATGCACACATCGTCCATGTAGACAAATCCTACACACACTGCCTTTATGAATCCACTCACCAACCTCTGTATGGTATGACATCCGCCAGCAGATGTTCATAAGCATGAGGGTGAGGGGGTGGGGTGCGTATGAGCTCTCATCTAGTGTACATCCTCTAGGACAGTGGTTCTGAACATGTGGGTCGAAACCCTTAAGGGGGTCTCAGCAGGGGACCAAGTGAGTTGCAGGAGGGCCACAGTGAAAACAAAAAAATGCAACAAATAAATAAATAAAAGCCCTCCATGTTTAATTGGGAACACTTTACAATAAGGGTAGATTACTAAACAATTAATTACCATTAGTTCATGCAGTAATAAGCATTAACTAAGAGTTAATTAACAAGTGTAGTAATCATTGACTAATGGTGCATTTATTAATGGGGTTCATGTTAACTTAGGTAATGGTATTCATGTTAACTAATGTATTAATTTGAACTTAAAATATTTTAATAGGGTAAGGGTTTGGGTTAACCCTAACCCATGGACCAGTGCACACTTGATTAGAAAAGCCTGAAAGCTAGGAAAACTAGCGGCCTTAAAAATAATTGGAAATCTAGAGATAAGAGCTTCTGAATCTCAGCCTAGCAGATAAACCTTCTTTGCAGTCAGTTTTTTTTATCCCGGAATTCACGAATGGCTGAATCTAAAAAATCCCAATTTAAAATAATAGATTCATAAAACAGATAAAAGTACTAATAACTAATTTACAACAGTACTAATTTGTCTGCAAAAGGGTAATCCTTCCACTTGACACTGATCATTATCAGTATAGTGAGTGGAAACACTGCAGAAACACACAGTATTCCCAGACAGTGCAGCGAAGGCGTTTTGAATCACTTTGAATGTAGAGGGAGTTTCCATTCAGGACCAAAAATGATTGGCCCGAATCCAATCTGCCAGCAAAATGCTCACTCAACCAGGACAGTGGTTGTGATTGAAAGCAGAAGAAAAGGAAGAAGAAAACATACTTGAAAGTTTGCGCTCTGTAGTCTCGAGCTTCAAACAGGTTTTAATGAACGACTCATCTCCTCTGCGTAACGTCTCTAAAAAAGTCCCTAAAGACAGTTTTAGTATTCAACCCATTTTACTGTTTGTCCTAATTAAGCCGCACTAGCAAAAAGCAAAGCAGGAGAACCCCAGAGCCTGAAATACCATTGTTGACTATTTAAAAATGGATCAATCATTGCACAATAGCTAGAGATAGTCTACATCTTACTGCAATGGCAAATGAAAAACGTTCAAGCAGTTATAATCGCCATTTTAGCTAGTTTGCATTGTTAGCGCCACTGGAGTTTTCTTCTAATAAGGTGTTCACAGTTTGAGGCCGACATCAAACCGATCCACGTCCAGTTTGGAATAATTCAAACCTTGAGCTGCGCCGAAAGTTTTAGAGCATAACAAGCAGATATTAAAATGTTAAGAGCAGGAAGTCTAACTGATCCATAAGTAAAGTAGACAACTGGCAAGTATTAAAGTAGAGGCATAGGACCCAAGAGAACCAGAGCGCTGTATGGCTGTCAACTACACAGGGATATAGTTATAAACCATATTAACATGAACATCGTCTTATTTACAGCCAGGAAAAACTCAATGTCTGCCACTGGCTCTATTGAACTTTGTGCTTAGTGGAATTTTCTGTTCTTAAGCCAATCTTAAAAGACACCTTAAAGTGAAAATCCTTCTTTCTTCCTTGTTAGCGCTGGTCCACATTCATGTTCATGTCATGTTCATATTCATATTATCCACAAGTAAACAATGTTTGCCAAAGAACTACATTGTTTTTGCATATGAATGTAATGATTTAAATTTGTATTGTTTACATTGAAATTGAATACAATTTAACTTTACCAACCCCTAGTAGGTATCATATGTTTCACCTCATGGTTGGTTAGCAATAGTAGTTGCTGGACACTTGCGCAAACCATTCAAAACCCAGACAACCAAAAATTCTTTGTACAGAATTAACTGTCAGTAGTAGAATTTGTAACAAGCACTCCAAAGAAATTCTCAAGTAAATGTCTTAACAAACTCAGACCATGGATTGATTTAACATTAACATACGTTTGCTCTCCAGAATCTCAGAAAAAGACCAAATGTTTCACTATAATTGATCTAGCCATTAGTGCAGAACGACATGGGAGGTCTGTTTACTCAAGAAAACTCCCAGGGTTCCTTGGGGCTGTACCCCTGGGATATATAACCCCTAAGTACCTCATCCATCCCCACCAACACACCGCTGTAAACATTTACTTTACCTGCTCAGATCTAAATCACAAGAGAAAGCGTACAGCCCCTGTTGTGTTGTTTACACCTGGGGAGGACTGGTATGCCTTTTTGGATCAGTACTGTAGAAAATAGATGTGCCTATTCACCTGCTGTTCAATTCTACTACTATGACATTAAGCAGTGAGGAGATGAATGAATGAATGTACGTACACACAAGTACGCACACATGCACATACACACGTTGTAGCCTTCAATGTCCCCCACCTCTCTCTCTCATCTCTCTCAATCTCCCTCCCACCCTTTCTCTCCCTCTCTCCCCCTCACTCTCTTACCCTTTCTCTCCCTCTGTACCCTTTCTCGTCCTCTCTACCTACTTCCCCCCTACTCTTCCCCTTCCCCTACTCTCCCCCTTCTCCCCCTCTGGTCTCCAGTGAGCTAAAACCTATTACAAAGTAAAAGATTATTACGGCTGTATCTGCTGGTGTGCACCCGGCCAGCTCCCAGCAGACCCAAAAGAAGACTATGTAAAATCACTGACCATACAGAAACACTAAGACCGTTCATTGCGTGGTTCCCCCGCGCTTCCCCACTTATTTTCACACCTAGTTAGCCGTAAAGCCACGTGGAGAACACGTGAGAGTGGCTAACTATCTCCGGGGTTACAGAGGCTGAACTGTAGACACGCGGAAACAAAGCTGCCATTTTCCACATGCCCTGGCCCCAAAATCACTGAGCAAAATGCCAGTGTCTATAAAAAGTTGAATGCGCTCCATTTGCAATGGATGCTTTTTTTAATCTAGCATTTTCTAGAGGGAATATCCCCGTTTTTTAGTATCTTAGTTAGTCTTTTCTGTCCTTTAAGCGTTTAGTAGGTTTCCCTGCGCTTTCTGTTCCTGTTCAAAAGGCTGATTGCGTACAAGTGTAAATGAATAATCAATGCTTCATAAGGTTTTCACGAAGGCACATTACATCTGTTACAGTGATAAAGCGCTAGTATTAATAATGATGAAAATAAAAGTTGATTTTAAACCTTGTAGTCTATGAGATAGTCACATACTAGTCTAGTATTTCTTAATGTGGAATAACAATGCGATGTATGTTGCTCAAGGGAACTTCAGTAGGGATAGACAGTTGGTGATCACATTACATCCATACTAGCCCCATATCCTCATTCTCTCTTCATCCTTCGGCTAATTCTATCACATAGAGTAGAAATAGAGGATTTCAAGTAGAAAAGTTACATTTGTTGATGCGTGTTTATTTCATGTGTAAATAATGACAGGGTTCACAGATGAGTGAACAAGTACTAATGTTAAAAAAAGCCTTAGGGTCCAAGATAAATCCCCTGTCCGAAGACTTCCCATTAATCCAGCATATCATGGATAATCTGGGTGTTTTAAACCCAATGAAGTCCCTCTAAAACGAGAATCGGGGCTCTAATTAGAGGATAAATATGTCAAGGAGAGTCCCACTCTGTTCAGTCTATCTCAGCCTGCCGGTTTCACAGACCAACCTCTGGTACAGATTTGGCCCACATTTTAGAAATACGACCACATTCACAAATGTTGGTTAAAGGTCTTGAGTGTTTACACAGGGAAAATGAACCGTGAAGGGGATCTGGAGCAAGAAGACCCCCTGTTGGTTTCCCTGCAGGGCTGTGAGGGCAAGAGGTTAAAATACCAAATAACACAGTATCAATCATTCAAAACAGTGGGTACAAAAAGGCTACACATTTCTTTACACCTAAACCCACGATGGTCCACGAAAAGCAAAGGCAAAAGAAAGAGACGATGACACACAAACCCACATCCCATTTCCCAAACCTTTCTTTTTTTCCCCATTCCACTTTCTAACTACACCAATAATTTTTTCAATCATTCACTTGAGTTTGTAATGCGTTGCTAAAGACAACGTCTGAGGGAATGAGGGCAGTGGATTACCGCAAAACATGAAGGAGTCATCCAAGAAAATGTTCTCTCCGAAGCTGCATTCTACTTCCGCCTTATTACCCAGCATACACACACGAAGCCTGCAGCTATCTATAGACATATATAGAGTTGGAGGAGAGAGAGAGCGTATGTACAGTACGTATATTAGATTACCGTAAAGCCCAAGGGAGCGACCTCAGAGAAGTGACCTGTGGATTAATATACATTAGCTCATGACTATTGCCTGGCTATAGTGGATGTGTCCACGCTACAGTGGGCTTGCATGCAGCTCCCCTGTAATGACCCGCATGCGACATACAATAAAAGTTCAGTGGTTTCACTGTGCAGCTACAGTACTGCTGCAGTCGGTCTGGTTTCCAGATGTTTCGCACGTTATATCTTCAACTGGAATATGTGCAACTGAATATGAATGTTTTGTTTTATGACAGCGATGCTTTAAGACAGCACATGTAGCTTAACCTTACACCCTTTGCTTTAATTTCCATAATAGCTATACAGAATTACTAACCAGTTACTTCATTCGATCAATATTCAGAACTGTACAAATGAGGTTGTTTTCATATTTGGAATACATGATCCAGAACACGCAGACCTCAATGGCTTGGCTGCTGTTTCGAAGATGCAGGAAAGATATAAAGATTTATATTTATAAACATATCCATCATTGGCGTTCCGATTACCAACCCTGGCTTTGACGCCGACGTGCATATTCTCATTTTAATTACCGCCTGCTATTAATCAAGCCCGGTTATCATTTAGTCCGGGCTTCTGTTGTATCTTAACAGCTGTGCCCTGCTCTGCATGCATGCATCAACAAAGTTCTTATTATACATCCATGATCTACACATGCACACACACACACACACACATATATGCACACACACGGACATGCACACACACACACGGGCGAACACACATGCACACACACACACACACACACACACACACACACTCTCTATCCAGGGAGCTGACCGGTCCACCCACTCCCGCTATGCTCCTTGTCTCTGCTAGCAGAGAGACGCTAGGCACACACAGCTTGGGGTTAACCACGCGCTCAAGGGCACCTTGACTGGAGCTGATACAGTATGAATGCTACTGCTAGCTAGAAGGCTAATCCGTTGTGCTTTCTTTCTTTTTTTTTCGTTTCCCTGTGTCTGGCTTACAAGTGAGAGCGATGCCCGGAGCATGCACGCGCATGTGTGCATGTGTTTGTGTGTATGTATGGGAGTGTATTTGTGTGTGTATTCACTTTGATCACAATTTAAATATGAGAATTGTCCTGAAAACCACACGCCTAGAGAGAGAGAAAGAGAGAGAGCGAGAGACAGAGACAGAGACAGAGACAGAGACAGAGACAGAGACAGAGAGAATGCTGTCTTAATGAGCTTGCAAACACAAACCGCCACACTCACATGCCTACAAAGACATCAGTTATGAATTGCATACAATACCACAATTAAATACTGCAACAAACAGAAGCAAATATCGAAAGCACTCCGATAAACACACGTGCAATCATATTGCAGAATATTACAATGAAAAAAGTGTGTGTGTGTGTGTGTGTGTGTGTGCACGAAAAACACTTTGTACTCTGCGAGTCAGAATCCCCAGAGACAACACATATAAATAGCAAAGTCAAAGATATACAGAGTGAAAGGAGATGAGAGAAGGAGAGAAGGAGAAGAGTAGAGAAGAGAAAAGAAGAGAACAGAGGAGCAGAGAAGAGACGACGCAGTGAAGATCTCAGACAAGGAAACAACCCTCTCGACGCTAAACAGACGATGCGCGCAACTTGAAACACCAGAAGACACGCCATTCATATGTATGGAGGTACGCCTCGTGTAGCCTAGCCTAGCCTAGCGTAGCCTCTAGTCTTTGAAGGCGGGCGGAGACCGGAGTCAACGGAGGAAAACACAGGAAAAAACACACAAACACCATGTAGAAGACAGAACCTGAGATGGGATTCTGGCGGTGTAGAAACACCGCCCAAAAACTCGTGGAGCAACAGTTTGACATCTGACTGCAGGTCATGTCTGACACACTGACAAGCCTTACAGCCATGGAGGACGGCGGGATGCTAAGCTTACAGATTATCTTGTGGGGAGCGTCTACATCAAAGCTTTCAGAGAACAGCGTTCAACAACAGTGTAGCGCTAAGGCTAAGCTAAGCCCAACACAAGCCAAGCTGTCTGCTCATCAAAGCTGCAACACCCCTCTCATTGTAATCAATAGGGGCCTGACGGCAGTGAAAGATGTCAAGATGCACGTTTCAGCAAAGGTCCCTTAAAGCACATACTACTATTCATATTTAGAATGGTACATTCCATTTTTTACATTACTAAACAACAGCTCTCCAGACCACCATTACTTGAGGTTATTAACTGTATCACCCCCAGCCCCTGACATTTCATTATGATGTGCCTTTTTGCTGTCTTCTTGGTATTTCAAATGGCTGTTTTACCATTTAAATGGGCCCCCGCAGTGCTAGTTAATAAGCAGACCTTATAGCAGAATTCAGCTTAAGTCAAGCAAATTGCACGAAACAGACGTGAGGCAGAGTTTTCTCATTAATATAAATTTACTACCTGACATGCTATATATTCACACACACACACAAAGTCCTATTCAGTTGAATACCTGACATGCTATATATACACTCTCTGCCTTCACGCACACACACACACACACACACACACACACACACACACACACACACACACACACACACACACACACACACACACACACACACACACACACACACACACACACACACACACACACACACACACACACACACACACACCCTCCCATGCCTAAGATGCCCTATGGATAGGTAGCAGATGTCCACCAAGTGGGTTACGAGGCCTGGTCTCTAACTTTCTCTTACTGATCTCCTTTCCCCTCCTAATTACCCACTCATGGAAACGTATGCTCGCTCTCTCACTCAATCGGTCTCTCTGTCCCACACACACACACACAAAACACACACAAAACACACACACACTCGGACAGAGGCTAACTGTGCTGAGTCACAGCATTACTCACAAGCTCAATAATTCACAAGAAAGATTTGTTTCTTTGGTGTAATTTGAGACATATTAAGTTAAATAAGCCGATCGACGTCATACCACTTACACGAAATTGGAGAAAAGATAAAAGCAGAAAAGCCTGAATATATTATCTGTTTACGGCAAAACAGGGGGACACACTCACTCACACACACACACACACACACACAACACCCTTCTACTCTGCTATCTAGACATTGCCTGTGTCTGTGTTTGTTGTGTGTGTTTGTTTACGTGAAATTCAACAAAACTTAACAGCGTCTCCGGGTTGAAACAGATGCAATGCCACGCCTTCCCACTCACAAAGAGACAAAGATATAAAAAGAAAGAGGAAATTCAGGGTAAAAAGTTGGGACAGTGAAATCTTAGTCAAACACTTATAACACACAGGGACACACACACACACACACACACACACACAGGGACAAACAAACATGGACGCCTACACTGTGCATGGTGTTGCAGTCTCTTACCTGTGACTGTGACTAGCATGGGAGCCACCAGCGGCCGGTTGTTGTCCAGTTTCCGGCTCAGGCGGATCTCCCCGCTGGTGTGGTTGAGGAGCAGGAGGTTCAGCTCGTTGCCCCGGTCGATGGTGTAGTACAGCCGGTCTGACACGTCCGGGTCGTGGGCCGGAACCCGTCCGATGACGCCGCTCGGGAAGCTGTTGGAGCGGTTGGACACAAAGTTGTTGAAGATGATCTGGAAGTCCTTCATGGCGGGCCGGTTGTCGTTCTGGTCCACCAGGCGGATGCGCACGGTGGCGCGGCTGACCAGCGGCGCCGAGGTGGCCTGGACCACGATGACGTACTCGTTGCGCGCCTCGTAGTCCAGGTCGATGAGCGAGGTGAGCTCGCCGGAGAAGATGTCCATCTGGAAGATCTCGGGGATGTTTCCCTCCACGATCTGGTACATGATCTGGGCGTGGGAGCCCTCGTCCGGGTCCGTGGCGGTGATCTGGGCCACCACGGAACCGACGGCGCTGTTCTCCTTCACCAGGACCTCAAAGTCGTCGGCGGGGAACACGGGCGCGTTGTCGTTGACGTCCAGCACCGTCACCTGGAGGTGGACCGGCGTGCGCTGGGGGGGCACGCCGCGATCCACGGCGTAGGCGGTGAGCTCGTAGAACGGCACGCTCTCGCGGTCCAGCCGGCGCACCGTCCTGACGATGCCCGACGTGGGCTCGATGGTGAAGTCGCCGTCGCCGTCCTCGCCGTTCTGGAAGGTGTACTGGACGCGGCCGTTGGCGTGTGCGTCACGGTCGGTGGCGGAGATCTGGAGGACGCTGGTGAAGGGCGGCGCGTCCTCGGTCACCGAGCCCTGGTAGCGCGGGCTCAGGAACTGCGGCGCGTTGTCGTTGACGTCGTTGACGTTCACCTCCACGTAGGTGGTGTCCGACTTCTGCGGGATGCCGTTGTCTTTGGCGGTGATGGCCAGGGTGTAGGTCATCTGGTCCTCGTAGTCCAGCTCCGCCTGCAGGGTGATGGCGCCCGTGCCGGGGTCGATGCGGAACTGCGGGATGTTGTCCTCCAGGAAGTAGGTGATGCGGGCGTTCTCGCCGACGTCGTCGTCCGTGGCGCTGATGACCACCACGGTGCTGCCGGGGGGGCGGTCCTCGTTGACGCTGATGGAGTAGTGGGCGCTCTGGAACACGGGCCGGTGGGTGTTGGCGTCCGTGATGTTGACGTGCACCTGGCAGGTGTCGTGCAGCGTGCGGTCCGACGCGGTGACGGTCAGCACGTAGCGCCGCTCCTGCTTGTAGTCCAGCGGCAGCGCCAGGGACAGAAGCCCCGCCCCGCCCGCCGTGCTGATGGCGAAGCGGTTCCGGGTGTTGCCCCCGGTGATCTGATAGGTGACGGCGCTGTTGACGTCGCGGTCCACCGCCGTGACGCTCACCACGCTGGTGCCGACCACGGCGTCCTCGTTCAGCCGGGAGAAGTACTCCTTCTGGACGAACTCGGGCCGGTTGTCGTTGACGTCCATCACCGTGATGGTCACGCTCGCCGTCGCCGAGAGAGGCGGCATCCCGTAATCTCTGGCCTCCACGCCGAAGAAGTAGTGCTCCACCGATTCCCGGTCGAGGGCGGAGCGAACGGTGACCCATCCCGTGGCGGCGTTGATGACGAACGGCGTGTCCGAGCCGGTCCCGGTCAGGCGGTACTCTAACCGCGCGTTGTCCGCAGAGTCGGTGTCGATGGCCTGTATGTGGAGGATGGAGCTCCCGACGGGGGCGCTCTCCAGCGCCGACGCCTGGAACGGCGTGGAGACGAAGATGGGCGGGTTGTCGTTGACGTCGGTCACCTGGACGCTGACGATGCCCGTGTTGTTCGAGAGAGGGGGCCGGCCGTTGTCCTGGGCGCGCACCCGCAACGTGTACTCCCGCTCCGCCTCGTAGTCCAGCGGCGCCACCACCTGGATCTCCCCGGTCACGCTGTCGATGTTGAACTGCCCGCGGCTGTTGCCGCTGATGATGTTGTAGTGGACGGCCGCGTTGCCGTCCTTGTCGTGGTCGGTGGCGCTGACCCGCAGGATCTCCGAGTGCGGCCGCACGTCCTCCCTCACCGCCACCACGTAGCGCTTCTCGCTGAACTGCGGCACGTTGTCGTTCTCGTCCAGCACGGTGATGAAGACCCGGACGGTGGCCGAGCGCGGCCCGGGCTCCTTGCCCTGGTCGCTGGCCTCCACCTGGAGGGTGTAGTGCTCGTTGGTCTCGCGGTCCACCGAGCCGCGCGTGGTGATGAGCCCCGAGCGCGGGTCCACCTCGAACGCCGCCCGCGCCACCCCCACCGTGTCCCCGATGAAGCGGTAGCGGATGTTGGCGTTGGACGGGGCGTCCAGGTCGGTGGCCCGCAGCTGCAGGATGGGGTAGCCCTCCTCCACGTTCTCGCGGATGGTCTCCCGGTACTCCGTCTGCTCGAATATGGGGGAGTGGTCGTTGCGGTCGGAGACGGTGATGGCCACCATGGTGGTGCCGGAGAGGCGGGGCGACCCGAAGTCCGTGGCCGTGACCCGGAAGTAATGCAGGTCCATGTGCTCTCGGTCCAGCACCTGGGTGCTGCTGATGAGGCCCGACTCGGGGCTGATGTGGAAGTAGTCGGAGGAGCGGCTGTTCATCAGCGGGGCCATGGAGTAGGCCACCCGGCCCCCGTCCCCCGGGTCCGTGTCCGTGGCGGACATGGCTATGACGGAGGTGCCGGGGGGCTGGTTCTCAGGGATCTGGACCTGGTAGTTGTACAGGGAGAAATGGGGGTGCCTGTTTGCAGCCCGACGGGGCCGTGGCAAGCTCTCCCCCTTCCCTAGCTCCTCCTCCCTCATCTCCTCCAGGGTCCTGACGTCCGCCTCTATAATCAGCCAGTCCACCTTCCTCTCTCCCCTTGAACTCTGACCCTCCCCGTCCGCCATCACCCCCTCCTCCTCCCCCCTTTCATCCCCCTTTACTGCCCCCTCCTCTCTTCTCCTAGTGTGCTCCTCTCCTCCACCGGCCCTCTCCTGACCTCTCCCCGTTTCTGCATCTCCTCCCTCCTCCACCTCTCCTTCGGTTTCCCATTTTCCTTCCAGTTTTCCAACATTCCCCTTTTCCTGCCTTGTCTTTGTGAGGATCTCTGTGCTCTCCCAATCTCCAACCTGCCCGGCCGGCTCTGCCTCTCCCTGCCGAGCCTCGCTGGTCCCACCCTCCCCCTCCCCCACCTCCGCTGCTCTCTCGCCCTCCGTCACCATCTGCCAGCTCTCCGAATGACTGACACCTTTGGGCTCCAACAGCACTCGCTTACCGGATTTTAATTGCGTGCGCGTGCCCTCCCGGTCGGTGGCTAAGCTGTCGGCGCACGAGATGTGAGGCAACTGTCTCAGGGAGCTGGCCCCCCGCCGCTGCTGTGACTGGGAGATCTGAGGACACGGCGGCACGCTCTGATCATCAGGGGACACCTGTCCGATGGTTGAATCGTGACGGCGTCCTGCCGTTTGAGGATACGGCAACTCCACGCTCGCAGGTTCTCCGTGGTTGTAGTTCTTGGGGGTTTTGTTCACACTTTTGACGTTATTGTTGTTGTTATTATTATTGTCATTATTGTTATTGACGTTGTATTTACTCCACACATATACCGTAAACTGCTGCTTGAACTGACGTGTAGGTGAACCAATGTCCTCGTTCAAAGCAATACGAGAAGAGTTTGAGAACACTTCTCCCGGAGCTGTCCTCGGTGCTGAAATGAACTCCACTCCGGGGGGCGCGCGTGACTCACCGCGGCGCGTGGTCAGGTTGGCTTCCGAGAAATGATGCGCGCGCTCGGCTGGAACGTGAGGAGTCTGCGAAAGAAAGTGGGGCTTGAACCTGTTAGCGGAGTGTTCTCCGGATGATGGGTGACCCTGGAAGTTGACGGGAAATGTAATGGGCGTGGAAGATCCTGACTCACTAAAATACGCAAGGGCTGCAGTTTTCTTTCCATTTGACTGAGCCAGGGTTTTCGCTATTTTAAGAGTTGCTTGGAGTTCTTCATGTCTTCTTTTATTGGGTTTAGCCATACAATTGACAGAAGATCCTTTTCTGTTCGACGGATGAAATGGGCCAGGCATAATGGAGATTTTTTCGGGTTTAAATTGGATGTCGAGATTACGCGCTGCTACGTCTCCCGGGGGGGGCATAAACTCGGCTAAACACCCACCCCCACTTTCTACTTTGTCCAAACTGCCAAAATAACCCCCCCATACAACGCTCTCCCATCCCCGGGTTGGAGTGCTCTGCCATCGACTTGCCGTTAATGATTTCCCTCGCCATGTCTCATTATCAGGCCCGTGCTCAAACGTCAGAGACGGAAAAGCCAAATCATTATGAGGATAATTAGTTAAATTAGCATGTTCACTGCCATATCTCTCTCCTGCTCCTCCTCCTCCTCCTCCTCCTCCTCTTCTATCGCTTTCCCCCTCCTCTCTCCCTAACCCATCAACCGTATTCCAGGCATGCTTACGCACAGACCTGGCACGTGTCCTCCCAGAACAACCTGCGAGCACCACGGTACTGGGGAGAATCCCCGGTGATGATGACACAGAACACCCGGACGCTCCTCCCCCTGACACGTTCGGAGTTTGACAGCAGACGCGAATATTTTCTCTCGTCTCTAGTTTTCCCTTCGTGGTCCTAATATGGCCGGTGTAACCCCCATCTCCGCCCCCCGCCGCCATGCCTGTGCTGGGATCGACAGCATTGTGGCTGTCCCGATGAGAATCATTACCTTGTGAAACACCGCCCGCACCGGCAGCCTTGTGTTCGCTGCATGCACGATGAGAATGAATGTTATCCGCGTCGCATCTCTGGGATGAATGGCCGTTTGAAATGCAATAACCGCCCCGCGTGTTTCCAGAATCCAACGACTGTGCTCCTTCGGAGAAGTTTAGATTAATATTGAGGGTACAATGAGAATTAGAAGCCTGAATGTGATACGAATCGTGTCCAAAGTAAGTGCAGTCACTATAGCCAGTTGGTACTAGGCCAGGTGGAAGGTACGTGGCGGACAATAAGCCTTGTTTGGTGAATCTTGACCCGTGAAAACGATGGAGGTTTGGGGCTAAAGGGTCGGGGAAATCTCTCGCTTCCGGCACCTTTTCCCCTTCCCTCTGTCCACTTCCGGGTCCCCCGTGAGAGTCGTGCACAAAGACTCTCATGGCGAGGTGTGGTCTGAACCCCACGGCTCGTGCCAGGCAGACCCTAGTCCTTTGTACCGGCCGTTTCTTTCCGTTTTGCCCGGGCAGCGAGAAATAAACAGGTAAACCGGGAGGTAAAACAACGCCCTTCCCCTCCCACCCCCCACTCTCGTATCCCCCCTCTACTCCTCCTCCTCCACCGGTAGAGCTCAGCCCGCTGCTCCCACTTGGGCTGGTAGGGGTAGGAAGTGATGGAGAGACCTCTCCCTTCCGCCGACACGCGCCTCTCGAGCTCTGCACCGGTCCCTCCCTCGTTCCATCCCGGCGAAATCCTGTCTGCGTCCCGTAGAGGCAGCAGTAGTCCCCGGCAAACAGTCCCGCGAGCCACCCCGTGCATTTTCCACGCTGTATCCGCTCTGTAATCCACCTGCTCGGGCGTACATCCCAACCGCTTCTGGTCAACTCCCGGTGCTGCTGGCTCTGTTTACCGGCGTATCGGTAGCAGCGGTCCGGGGTCCACCGGCTGGAATCCCCCCCTGACGGTCCCGTCCCCTGGATAACGGTGAACAAAGGGCCAAGGAGGAGCAGGTGGAGAAGCAGAGGCGAGAGCAGCAGGAACGGGGTGAAGCCCGGTAGCGGTGCAGCCATTTAGTCTGTTCCTTTCTCTCTCTCTCCCCCCTCTCTCTCCTTTCTCCCTCGTTCACCCGTTCCTCTTCTCTCGTCTTCTTCCTCTCGCTTTCCTCTAGCTTTCCTTCCTTCCTTCTTTTCGCCGGCTAGGCAGGCAGATCCAGGACCGCCGGCGGCACAGCCCAACACCTTCCCCCGAACTCCCCCGCGTCTCCCCGGGCCTGGGGAGTTGGCATCTACCCACTGTGGTCTCTGGACCTGGAGGTGTCGGCGTTATGAGCGGCGCGGCAGCATTTTCTTCTTTTCCGGATCATCCCATCCAACATGGCTCAAACATGCACTCACTCACTGACTGGGCTGGGCTCACTCACACACACACAACCCCTGTCCGTGTCTCGCCCTCTCTCTCTCTCTCTCTCTCTCTCCCTCCCTCCCTCTCTCTCTTTCTCCTTGCCTCTCTCGAGCAACGACACAGCTCGTTGGTACTATCCATCCACACACTCACACACCACACACAGATCACTCTCCTCCTCTCTCTCTGTGTTTCCACCCCTCCCCCTAGCTTGCTCGCTTCTCCAGCTCAGCGTCTCCTCCGCCCCTTCATCTCCCCCCCCCCCCCCCCCCCCCACCTTCCCCGCCTCTTCTCTCCGTCCCTCCTTCTCTCCCGAAAAGAATGGTTTGCTCCGGTGCGCAGGGATGTTACATCTAACCCGCGGCGGCCATATCCACAGCTGGAATAAGAGGGGAAATGGGCTGCACACACAAACACACAAACACACACACACACACACACACGAGCAGAGGTGCACACTAACATACCCACACGAGGATTCGACCCATAGCAGCAACAGATGAAAAAATACGGCCTTAATACGCTAATTTGTGCAATAATTATATTATGTATACTAATATGACTAATACGAAATTATGAATATAAAAATATTTATGAAGAATTATGATTCTGGATCGTTATGCCATATTAAGATAGAGTATTTATTGTGTCAATGTATATGTTCTAATAAATAATAATTTACTATTTGTTGATACAATTTCTTTAACTTCCGTGATGGGTCTATATCAATAGTATCCATGCGTACAGTGGACGATAGGACGCTTTCATTGTCCGCGAGCCTAGAGGTGAGCCGTAATACAACTGACGTCATCCCTATCTCCACATCGCTGAGTAAGAGCACCTAGCCACTCGAACGTGTGCGCGCGCGAGCACGCACACACACATGCACGCGTACGGCAATTTAATACCAATTTGTGCATAACTAAATGGGGAGATCCATTTTCTGATACCTGTTGAATAAATCGTATTATGCAAATGTGTATTATATATAGAGATATTCTATCCTCTCTTCCGCTTCAGAACCAATTTCTTATACTATCTGGGTGGCGCACGCGGGACGTTCAAATGACACGGCGAAAGTGGAATGGGATTTCGTCCCGTGTTGGGGGGGACGCGGGATGGGGGGGGGGGTAAGTGTGTGTGTGTGTGTGTGTGTGGAGGGGGGGGGGCTCAGCGGGGGGGGGGGGGGCTCAGCGGGATGCAGGCAGAGTGTCAGGCGGGGACACCGTGTGCCTATAGCTTCTCGGCTGTAGAGAGAGAAATACTCATTCAGAGTGGGAAGTGCACGTCTCGTGCTCCATTAACAGCGAGCGCACCCGCGTGTGCGTGAGTGCGTGTCCACTCTTGCCCTCCTTTACGTCTTTCAAGCCCCTTTTGGTCGTGCCTGTTTCTCTCCGGGCCTGCCTCGGAGCATGCACTGGTGGAATAAGGGGCGCCAAATATTGAATGTGGAACCACCATGCCCTTGACCGACCACCATAGTGAATGACATCACCCAATTGTGCACAACTATAATGGTGACAGTGTTATTTATGCACACTTGACATTGCACTTGACAAATGGGGGTTGCAATTGCATGCACAAATAACCTTTAGGGCGGTAATGATGTGATGGCACGACCTCGAAAGAGTAGAACTTATAGCCATCTTTTTGTCGCCACACGTCGATATGGATGTGTGTTGTGGTTGTGATTTTGAGTGAGGGGGAGAGAGAGAGAGAGAGAGAGAGAGAGAGAGAGAGAGAGAGAGAGAGAGACGAAGTAGGTAAAAATAGACAGTCTCTTGATGGCAGGACCGTTGAGTGACGGAGACTTGGGAACTCGGAGGGAGCTATTTATAATGGACCACCAGCGTAACTGTTCCAACTAAAAATGCCTAAACGAAGTGGACTGACAGACAGTTATATCCCCACCGTCTGGGTCTCTCTTCTCATCAGAAGGAGAAGGAGAAGGAGAAGGAGAAGGAGAAGGGGAAGGAGAAGGAGAAGGAGAAAGAGAGAGAGAGAGAGAATGATAATCGGCAGATGAATCGGAAAGAGATTGATCAGTAATTCTGAATATTAACTTATGATTGTTTGGAAAATGTAGGCTTCTTAGAGAGGAAAAAAGAGTAGACCAAGTAATGAGCTAAATACGTGCTGATTCTGGCTGTCCATTTAGTATAGTTATGACCTTATTTTATCCTGCCAAAGGGCATGACAGGATTAGGCTTATAGACGGACTAAACAAAAGTAATACTAGCGAGGCTATACCACTACGCCTCACTGCATTATAATGTAGGCCTACGACGGACTAATGCAGTTTAGAAACCTGAACCTGAAACTGTAAACGCTATGCCTCTTTAGATCCATCCACAACAATCTGTTGCAGAGTTTGGCAATGGTTCTAAGGTCTTAAATGGTTCGAAATCCCCACAAAATGAGGATCATGATATTGCTCATACAGTAACTACAACGGGAATCTAAACGAGTGGGCGAAATGTGGGTCAAATATGAGCGGACCTTGACCTCGGACGCGCATGAGCGGATCAGCACCAAGGACAGAGACGCTTAGGGCCATCGTTCACAGCTCCAGTTAACAATGCAAAAAAACAAACGACGACGACGACGACGACGACGACGACGACGACGACGAAGAAGAAGAAGACGAAGAAGAAGAAATATGTTTGGGGTCTTAAAAAAGGTTTGTATGTTTTCCAATGCAATGTTTGACACAAACTGCTTTCATTAAGAACAACAACAACTGTTGTTCAGTCCCCCACAAAATAGCAGGTATGCAGCTTTACATTTAATGTCCAGGGCCTGATTTACATTCTGCATACAGCTTATAGAAACGACGGCGACGGCAGGAACGGACGGGGGATATGAAGGCATTCAAACAGCGCGCCACGAGTGGCCCGAGGCGAGCTGGTATGTCACAGACAGACGGTCAGCGCGTGAGTGCGTGCGTGACAAATGGGGAAGCACCATCCAGCATGTTTCACCTCGTCTTGCCAAATAGAAAAAAAAAAGAAGGCTCCGTTGCAGATGGGGGCAGGTGGGCTATGTAGTTCGGTTGGCTTGTTTCCACGCGCTGCAGTATCAATAACCGACTCCTCGCGAGAAACCTTCCCACTGGTGGCTGGATCCGCCAGGCACGGGCCTTTTTCATTGGTGTGGGTTTCCATGGGAACAACCGGTAGTCCTGTGTGTGTGTGTGTGTGTGTGTGTGTGTGTGTGTGTGTGTGTGTGTGTGTGTGTGTGTGTGTGTGTGCGCGCACACGCGTGCGCGTGTTAGTGGGAGGAGGGCGGTTGTTGCGTATCCGGACACGCCGATTGTGTGCAACAGTACGCAGGGGGGTTACAAGAGAACCGGAACCATTAGAAAGAAAACATGATAAATGTTAAATATGACAAACAGCTCAGCGACATGGATAGACTCAGATGCAAAGCGGGTATTATCCGACACCGTCACTCCCCCCCCCCAGCCCCCGGTCCCCTCTCTCCCCAACTGCATTACATTCCCTCTAATTGCCTGCTGCTCTCTGCCTTTTACCCCTCTGTTGATCCGTCCTCCCTTCCCTCAGGGGCCGGGCCACAGGCTGCCTCCGGCCCGGCCTCCCCTCCCCCCTCCCCCCTCCCGCCTCCCGCCCGGGGAAACCACAACCTACAGGGCCAGCAGGTGGCCGTCGGCCCCATCGCTGATACAGCAGCAATGCATATTCATCAAGGACAGAGAAGGCGCAGGTGTGTGCTTTAATTTGAATGTCATAGGCTATGCGTGTTCGTTTGTGTAGGTAATGGTAGGACTATAGGTCTAATCGAGGAGGGTTTGTGTTGTATAGGCTCTTTTCCAATTTATGTCCCTATAGCCATGATTTATGAGGGGAGAAAAGACGGGTGGGAAAAAGGAGAGGAGGGGGCGACACCTTCTGCCACTCAGACAGCCACTCGATGGTGACGACAGCCATTTGCCGGAAAGCCCCCTTTACGACACTCACGCGCGTGCCCCCACACACGTCCACACGCTCGCGCACTATACTTCCACGCGTGCAAACACTGTGGACGACTGTGGTATATCACAGGAGGCAGCTGCCGGCACATGCCGTGAAAGTGTGAATTAGAAAAGCAACGTGGTTTCACGCATGCATAATGAGCCTGGACTCCGCGGGAACGCGCGTCGCAGTGACAACAGATGAAAGAATGGAAAATGAGCACGCTAGCACCCAGTAGCGCCCCTTCTTCTGTGGCCTCTCCGTTGATTTAAGTGCTGGTTCTTTGGTTCGTGGACCGGACCCCCCTCACCCACCCAATATCTACCATTCACCAACCACCGTCCGTCTCTGTTGAGCTTTGACTCTCTGTGGTTAAATTTAGATTAATCCTAATCCATTCCATTTCAATTCAAGTGCTTTGCCAAGGATGAAACATGACCAAATTACACTATGTAACTATTCTAAACCCTTCTCTCTCTCTCTCTCTCTCTCTCTCTCTCTCTCTCTCTCTCTCTCTCTCTCTCTCTCTCTCTCTCTCTCTCTCTCTCTCTCTCTCTCTCTCTCTCTCTCTCTCTCTCTCTCTCTCTCTCTCTCTCTCTCTCTCTCTCTCTCTCTCTCGCTCTCTCTCACTCGCTCGCTCTCGCTCTCTCTCTCGCTCTCTCTCATTCTTTGTTCTAGGCCTAGTTTTCATCAACTCCCTTTCTCTCTCTCTTTGTCTCTCTGACTCCCTCCCCTTCACTACCTCACTCCTTCACTGGTGTTTATTAGCCGGTGGCCACCGATTGGCAACCACTGTGGTAGACCCCCAAAATATGATGTCATTAATTATTGGGAAGGAGATTAAGTGTGTGTGTGTGTGTGTGTGTCTGTGTGTCTGTGTGTGTCTGTGTGTGTGAAAGAGAGAAAGAGAGAAGGAGTGAGAGCTAGAGTAGTAGATATACACAGCATAGAGAGAAGAAGATAGAGGGATAGAGAGAAGAGCATGAGATTCTGTGTGTTTCTGTCCATGTGGGTGTGAGTTATTTTTCCTGAACTATAGCCGTAGGACAAATAACAAATATAATTTCAGGAGAAAACACATAAGAATGCACACAGGCCAGTACTCGAGCATAAAATAACCCCACACAAATAGATATAACTGAAGACACACTCAATTTACACACAAAGACCAGACCATCATTTTGGATTATAATCAGGAAATATAGCGAAAACTGTGTGTGTTTTCCATACGTCTATAAAAGTGTCCCTTCTAGCTCAACTGGTAGTGAATAGCTTTAACACTGCCATGGTCAGTGGTTAGATTCCCACTGTCTTGATGACACTGAAAAGCATCCACCTAGCCATTGACACAAAACTTCCTCTATGTGCACAACAACTTTCCAGTTCCAGACACCTTCTGAAGCGGATGTGTGATTCATAAAATATGTTCAGCTAATTATCATATTTCGATTTTGGCATAACTCAGCCATTTTTTGTTGAATCAGACACGTCCATAGAGCATGTGTATCAAATTGTGTGTCATTTGCACCTGTGGTTATTTAGAAGATTTCCCCTGTTTTCCCAAAACTTTTACTGTACAGAGAACTCTATCCAGACGGACATTATGAGTACAAGAGGCAAAAATGTTCTGCATGTAAAATAAGACATGTACACTAAGTTTCAGAAATGTTTCTCCATCGGGGCGGCGGGACCGCAAATTATAGCGCCGCCTATGGGCGAAATGGTACCAAACATTTTGGAGACATGCCTACCGGGAATACAAATGTCGTAAAAAATATTTTGCGCAATCAGGGACTCAGCTATAGGCATTACTAATCTGGAATAATTATAAGACAAATCTTACAACAATAGGTATCCACACATACTCTGTGCAAACCTAAATACAGGAAAACATACACCATCATATAATTACACACTAGAGCATAAAATCCTTTAACAACATCATGCGCACACACACATGCACATACTACACATACACATTTATATTCAGGTCACAGGGTTTGTTTGGGGAGAGAGATAGAGAGAGAGAAGAAAAGAAGAAGGGATGTTGTGGACAAGATAATAGAGGGTGAAATTAAAGAAGAAACGAGAGACAAGACAAAGAAGCAGAATGAAGATGAAGAAAACTACAAGACAAGCAGGCAGAGACAGATCTGTGTGTGTGTGTGTGTGTGTGTGTGTGTGTGTGTGTGTGTGTGTGTGTGTGTGTGTGTGTGTGTGTGTGTGTGTGTGTGTGTGTGTGTGTGTGTGTGTGTGTGTGTGTGTGTGTGTGTGTGTGTGTGGTTTTATAGGCCAGCTGTGTATGGTCTTTTAGTCAGCCAGTGACCCAAATCACTGAATAGAGTGGGACACGGACACACACACACACACACACACACACACACACACACACACACACACACACACACACACACACACACACACACACACACACACACACACACACACACACACACACAGAGCAAGAGTGATGCTGAGTAACTGAGGAGTTCAGGAAGTTCAGAGCAGTGAGTGAGAGAGAGACCAAGAGCGCGAGAGAGAGAGTGAGCGAGAGAGAGATAGAGAGAGGGAGAGAGGGGCAGGGCTAGGATTAGAGTTATGATAATGATGGAGACAGATATCAAAACAGATATAACCAGAGCAGGAGACTGAGACATGGGGGGAAAGAAAGTGTATTGAGGAAATTAATTGAGTGTGAACGAGGGAGAGACATAGAAATAAAGAGAGAGAAATACTAATAACAATAAGGAAATGAGATATGATGGAGAGATGGGGGGATTATGACCAGCATGAATATTATCACGGATGGAAGTAAGACTGAACTATAGAGAAAGAGAGAGAAGGAAATAAACGGAGAATAAACGGACCTAGTAGTATGCTGGCTAGCTAGCTACTAGTTCATTCCTTTTTCTATTTTCAGTTAGTTACAGTTTGGCATAATTGTTGGCTCTCTATAGCTGGCTAGCTGGCTTGCTAGCTAGCTAACTCAAGACTGTTTAGCTTCACCCGACACATGGCTCCACATTAAGAATTAATCACGATGCTGTGATTAAAGAGCAAATGATTCGCCTTAAATAATTCACATGCCGGGGACACGGTGGTGTAGTGTAGCGCCTATTAACAGATTTGTACTGAACTGGGAGAGAGAGAGTACTATTTAGCTAGTTATGATGTTATTCTAGGGGGAGTAAAGATGACCAGAATGTTAATACAGTTAATAGCCTGGCAGCAGGGGGAGGGGGAAGGGGGGAGATCACTACCATTAAAACGTACAAAAGGAAGTAATCGAATGTCCTCAGAATGACTTTCACGCGCACCCACACACACACTTTGCCATTTGAGGACCAGCGTCCTATTAAAGACATTCTGATTCCCTTCCATTCATCTCCACCAAATCATACATTAAAGAGTGGCCCAACACAGCCAACAGCAGCTGGTAACAAAACCATTTTATAAAGCTTTGTTTTAATCTTCTCATTGTTTAAATATCAAAGACATTGTAGAATACAGTGCTCAGATTTGGACCTCTAGTGAGAAGGATGATACATTGACTATAATTTAATTCTATCAATGCATGAAAGTGCATTAGTGCATCTTGACCGGTGCTACACATTCCAGTATGACAAAGCAGACTGAGAGTCGGCTGGCCTTGGGGCCGGTTTATGGGGGCCGGTTTGTGAAAAGTAGGGGTTGGTGTAGTACAAGAATCAGGGAGGAGGAGGAGGAGGAGGAGGAGGAGGAGACAATGCTTGTCCTCAGATCCTATAGAGATTTAGCTCAAGCTAACCTTCATACTCAATGTGGATTAGGTAGGGCAGAGTGGTGGAACGTGATCTGATAAACTCAGTTTGTCCCTCTATACTTCCAGTAGAAGTGCTGGTAAACCCCACTGCTACTGGATCCCAGTCAACTTGGCTCTCATACAGACAGGATCAGAAGAACCAATTTGGTATTGGATCAGTGTAGCTCTGCGGGAAGTTTCCTCTAGTTGGCTAGGCGTTGGATTATCTTCCTGGAACCTTTGATCTCTGTTGGTTGGCTGGCCGGCTGGCTTGCTGGCTGACTGAGTACTGACTGGCTGACTGGCTGATTGGCTGGCAGGCTGACTATCACACCTAATTGAATCAAATGGATATCTCCTGTTACATGATGGAGGTGGAATGGAACAGATTACATGTAATGGGATTACATGCAAGGCAATGGATTACAGAGTAATCGTCGATTGAATGTATTGAATGTAAAGTTAAAGGGCAAATGTAGAGCTCATCAAATACTTAAGAGCCTTATACATGAAAAACTAAAAGAAGAGGAAGGAATAAAAAGAAACAGAGAAACAAGAAGAAAAAAGAAAGAAAACATTAAAAGCAGACCTAGAAAAGAAAGTAAGTAATAAAAAGCAAAATAAATTAGAGAAAGAAATGTATACAGAAATGAGTGAAATAAATAAGATAATTATGATAAACGAGGAATCCTTGGAGGAGCATTTTATCTCCTAGTGTACGTGTGAACCGTGTGCTATTCATTCAACGTCTCACTCTAGTGGGAGTAGCTACTTCTAGAGCGGTCGTCCTTGAAGGAAAACGGCGCTGGGTATTGTGTCGAGTCAAATGCGATTCTCCGTGCACGGACGTTTTGTTTCATTTCACTTACCGCTTTCAAGTCACTCTCGTTTCTTCTTCTCTCTCTCCTGTGTTGCCGTGGCAAACTGTCAGTGTTGGGATGAAGTACACATACCAGATCTGATGCTGTACAGCTGCCGCCTGGGAGGGGAGGGGTTCTTGTGTTTAAATTCAAGGACATCAATGTTTAACCAAATGTTCTCTTACCCACAATTCTTTGCCGCCAGCCTTGAGTCCCGTGGAAGCCCGTGGAAGCCTACGAAGGGCTCACTTCATCGCTTTATCTGTAAACAAACATATAAACGTGAATCAAGGTTTTGGATCCACTCCAGACAACGTGTGGTAATGTAGGTACACCGTAGGTCTACTGGCTGCAGGAAGGGTGTATGACTCTGCTGTCGTCTGAAGACGACACAAAGAGGACAAACCAAGTGCTACCAACTTCTTCAATGGGTTATGTGTGATTGTGTTCTGTGTTAATGGGTGAAGAGAGACAATAGACACACCTGGGCTTATAGGTGAACATGCAGGGATCTTCAGCTCTACGTCCAATGAATCTCATCTGCTTCCTTCGATTTAGTTATGACTGGATTTGACATCACTTTATTGTGAAGGTATGATGAAGGCTACACTTCATTATTTACTGTCGTATTCTTGACTGCGATCTTCACCGTATGTGGATCGATCGTTCGATGCTCTGTCTGATCGGACGGCGGTTGGTCTACGATTCTAACATAAAAATAGTCTTGAGTGTCAAACCACCAAATACAATAGAACAGTGTAGAATAGTGTAGGATAGTATAGTTATAGCACAACAGTAGTGGAGAGAATAGTATAGAATAGAACAGTATAGAATAGAATATGACATTATACAATCAAACAGAATAGTACATGATACATAGAATATAACTTAATATAGAACAGGACAGTAGAAAACAATAGAACAGTATAGAATAGCATGAGCTTATAGAATCAAACCGAACAGTATATAATTTAATACAAAAGAACAGAACAGTATTAAACACCACAGAACAGCATAGAATTGAATATGAGATTTTAGAATCGAACAGAATGGTGTATATTAGAACATAATAAACAGAACAGTATAGAAAAGTATAAAACAGTATATAATATAATTCAATAGAACAGAATCAAACAGAATAGAACAGAATACAGAACGAGGATAGGATACCCTATCTATGAAGCGAAGAACAAAGGACTCAACTGATTAGGTATTCTTAAGGCGTGGTCAGTCTGCTTCCATTAGATCTACACAGTCAATTTATTTTAGGTAAAAAACTTTTTTTTTAACTCATCATCCTAAGTGTGCTCAGTAAAAGTGGGGGTGAACCTGTACAGATGATTATGTTGATGCAGAATAATTCTGGCATGATGATTGGCAGGAAAATTCGGCCCCATTTAGCCTGTCATTAAACCTTTTACCACATGTCGCTGGATGCAAGAAGATCTCTCTCTCTCTCTCTCTCTCTCTCTCTCTCTCTCTCTCTCTCTCTCTCTCTCTCTCTCTCTCTCTCTCTCTCTCTCTCTCTCTCTCTCTCTCTCTCTCTCTCTCTCTCTCTCTCTCTCTCTCTCTCTCTCTCTCTCTCTCTCTCTCTCTCTCTCTCTCTCTCTCTCTCTCTCTCTCTCTCTCTCTCCTCTCTCTCTCTCGGCATCTGTGGTAGAGTAAGAGAGGGATCGTCTGGGCATGCCGTCTTCCGAGGATCAGTCAATTCACTTCCATTACAGTCAATTCCCGCCAATTGGCCGTCACCTCCATTACATTACCTTAAGCACCGGCGGAGCCGTGAATAAGGGGACCTCCTTTGTATCGGTGCTGGCAGGGTAAAGCGCTTTGTAAGAGGCTGTCGTTCAAACAGCCATTCGTTGTTCAAGCACTCTGATAGGGGGCCATTCTCGGATCAGAAAACAAGAGGTACAATGAATCTTTTATTTATTTTTATACGTTTAGAAAAAATAGTATTTTCCTTGCCCTTAAGAGGGCTTAGGAATGAGGGGTGGTGTATGATGTGAGACCTTTGTAATGGTGCTATCTACATAAATGTATACTAATATGATTAGAAGCTGTGGCTCATTTCCTCTTCCTGGGTGAACATAAATGTACAGTCATTAGCTCCTACTAGTAGCTAGGCTGTTAGGGTGGTTCGTGGTCAGGGTGTCCACTCCCAGCCTAAAAGTACTGAGTTTGATCCTCAATGTCTGCATTGGGGATACCTGAAGGTATCCTCGGGCAAGATGTCCTGTCCTCCACCTGCTCCTGAATTACTATTATCGGCAATAATTATCGAAATTCAGTGCAACTGCTTTGGCTAAAATGCTTAACAGTGAACCGTAATATAGTCTGTGAGGGGTGCTCTGCCCACGACCTGGCCAGGGAATTAATTTCAGGTTAAATATTAAACGGAATGAGATCGAGGCATTTCAGGGCTAATAGGAAAGAGAAGGGCGTATACCACTTAATGGTTGTTTTTTTTGTGTGTGTGTGTGTGTGTGTGTGTGTGTGTGTGTGTGTGTGTGTGTGTGTGTGTGTGTGTGTGTGTGTGTGTGTGTGTGTGTGTGTGTGAGAGAGAGAGAGGGTTTAAGAGAATCCAAGAGAGACAGAACGATAGACAAAGCAGAATAACGATGTGCTGAGTATGTGAGCGAGAGAGAAAGAGTGAAAGATAAGAGATACAAAAGCTTGAGTCTATAAGAACAACATTTGCCGCTTCTAGCATACACACACACAGACCCTGCCCCCCCCAAACACACACACCCAACACACACCCTTGGCCTTTCTGCCTCCCTCTACCGCCCCCCCACACACACACACACACACACACAAACACACCTCCACCACCACCACCAGATGAGAGGAGTAGCGGCACAGCAGGGGTGCTTCAGAACCCCACCCCACCCGTGCCCCCTGCTGCTCCACCCGTCACTACGCAGGATCAGGAATGCACGTCTCGATATGCATAACAAATGTTGTGTGTGCGCCTGTGCGCGTGTGTGTGTGGTAGGAAGAGCAAGAGAGAGAGCGCGAGATAGACAGAGAATGCGTGCATGCATGCAGGTTTAAGTACACGGGTACAAGAGTGTAAATGCATGTAACATTGTATGAAAAAGTAAAGCATCCGGATAAAAATATCATTATTTCTAAATGTGTTTTTACCTGCTTTTGTTTGTTGATAATATAACGTCATGTTTCAGATATTGACATAGAGAATGTATGTGTGGTACAATGGCTATGCTATTGGTGTGTGGTTGTGAGTGGGGAGGGAGGGAGAACGAGAGAGAGAGAGAGAAAACTGAGGAAAGTCTGCATGTGCACATGTGAATAATAGGTGTGTGTGTGTGTGTGTGTGTGTGTGTGTGTGTGTGTGTGTGTGTGTGTGTGTGTGTGTGTGTGTGTGTGTGTGTGTGTGTGTGTGTGTGTGTGTGTGTGTGTGTGTGTGTCCGTGTCTGCGTCTGCGTGTGCTCACTTTTACACACACAGTGACACTTAGACCCTGGGCTTAGAGATAGAAAGGAACGATAGAGCTTGAGAGCGAGAGACAGCGAGAGAGCGAGAGAGAGAGAGAGAGAGATAGAGAGAGATAGCTGGTGAGAGCGAGAGAGAGAAAGCTGGTGAGGGCAAGATAGAGAGAGAGACTGATTAAAGGATAAAGAGCAGAAAGGCAAGAAAAGGTCATGTGCAATGGAAAGAGAGGGATAGGGAGGGAGAGACGGACCAGGGACCTTGTTGTTGAGAGAGAGATAGTGACAGAAAAGAGAGATGAGGGCAGGAAGAGGAAAAGATATTTAGGCAGAGAGAGAGCAAGAAAAGGAGGACAGTGGATGAAGAGGGTAAGAAAAAAAGAGTAAAAGACAGGCAGAAAAACAAGAGAAAGACAGAAAAGAGAACAAGATGAAAGACAGAAAAGAGAGAACAAGAGAAAGACAAAAAAAGAATACAAGAGAAAGACAGAAAAGAGAGAACAAGACAGACAGAAAAGAGAATAAGAGTAGGACAGAGGTCAGGAAGAGTGAAAGAGCGAGAAGGAGACAGAGAGTGAGAGACGAAGGTCAGAGGTCAAGGAGAGGGAGCAGATAAGAGTCTGGGTGACAGCTGTTGCATCAGCAGTTTATCAGATTAAACGTGTCCGTCTCCTCTGCTGAGATGGAGGGAGGTTATGTATACGATGCAAACCCCCCAGGCTGACCTCCCCTCCTCCAACCCACCAGAGATCGTTAGAGATATGCTACCCTCTTATTGTGAAGCATACCTCAATAACTTTGTGTTTAAAGTCCTTACATGTGTAAGATTTCAATTAGCTTGTAGCTTAAAATAACCAGGAAATATCTGTACTCATTGTTGATCGATAGTGATTTCAATAATGTTATCAATAAAATCACATCCTATAACTGATATATTCTACAAATAAAAAATGCTGTACCTCTCTCTTCGTTTACAAGAATCTTACATGTCTTATATGTTCTCCCTACACCCCTCAATCTGCTGTCCGTAGCCTCAGAAAACAAACATGATTCTCAACTATTAGCCTGTGCCGAGAATCGTAATGTATTCCATTTAATTTCATTCCCCATGTCCACACTCACACTAACACACACACACAGACAGTCGTATTCAAGTCAGTTTGGAGTGTCTTTCCAGATCGGCAGATGTTGTTTGGTGGGGTGGGGATGGTGGTGGGAGGAGAGTGCACCACAGCAGGGTGCACTCTTCATGCACCCTGCTGTGTAGATAAATATGGGTGTAAATGTTTCAAGGCCCGCCATATTGAGGTATTAATTTCTCTTTCATCTTTTTGATCTCACCCCCTCATAGAGGTAGACACACATGTTCACATGGCAACACACACACACACACACACACACACACACACACACACACACACACACACACACACACACACACACACACACACACACACACACTTCTCCCAGTGGAAGTGCTGTTCCACTGAGGAACAGCACAACAGGGGAAAAACTCCATTTGTCTTCTCGTTAACCAATGCATTAGAATGATTGTGAATGGTTCAGCATCGTTCTGTTATTGTACTGTAAGAGTGATAACATACTCGTACAATACAACACACTACAACTTGGCTCACTGGGAACGTTTGGCCCTGCAGTGGACCAGCTTGGCCCGGCTCCACACACATCTGGCAGATTAAGATGGAGAGGCTGATATCGCAAGGTGGATCGTTTTATTGGAGAAATGGCAAAGGGTCTATGAACCAACTTTATAAGGATGGAGGGAGCCATCAAGATAGGGAGAGAGTGAGAGTGAGAGTGAGAGTGAGAGAGAAAGAGTAAAGTCGGTGTGTGTGTCAGCTTTCTCAGTTAGAAAATACACTAAAGTGCATTTTCATTGTCCCCATCACTCTAGTCTATCCCCATTATTTGAAACATAATGCACACATTACCCACCATCCATCCATCAATCAATCAATCAATCATCCATCCCTCTTCTTATGGTGTGTCACCTCAAGAAAAAAATGCCCCTTTCTCCTTCCGTTTTTTTCTTCCTTCTCCTGTTTCCCCATTAGTTACACGTCACTATTTCTCTCTCTGTTGTTGTTCTTCTGTCTGTGTGGTGAGCTCATTCTGTTCTCTTTCTGTTTTGCTCTATTTCTCATTTGTTCTCCCCCCCAACTCTCCTCGTCTTTCTCCCAGTCTGCCCTCTCTCCCTCTCTCTCTCTCTCTCTCCCTTGCCCTCTATAGGTCCCTTGCCATCATTTTGTCTCTCCCTCCCTTCTCTCTCCCTCTACTCAGGGGCGTCCCTGACCCGATTCATTCATCCTCTTCAATGCTCTAAATTTGCTCACAGCGATTACTCTGTACTCTCCCCCTCCTCCCCTCCCCACCCCACCTCTTTCTTCCATCCTACTCTGTTTGTGTGGGTGGGTGTGTTTGTGTGTGTGTGGGGTTTTACCCACTTTCATGTCTGCATCTCCTCTCTCTCCCTCTCCCCTATGTCGCTCTACCTCTCTCGGCCTCTATTGTCTCCTTGCAGCCCGAGCCCGGTGCCTGAGGGGGGGTTGATTGACATCTGAACATGGATCTGTGAGATGGGACGTTTTGATTGGCTGGGCATGTGAATAGAGAAGGCCCAAAGGCGCCAGACAGCAAAAAAAGACAGAAAAGAAAAGAGGGAGAAAAAAAATATGTTGTCCTTAGAAGACTGATCTGTGTCAAGTGAGATCAAATAAGTGTTTTAAATTACGGTTTGATTTTACAAATGCACGATCAGTATGTTTATTATCGTTAAGACAAACACACATGCATCAACAACATCATGATTCAATTATTGTATACAAAATACTGAACTCAATTACTTTAAAACCAAAACATTTTCTTCAATTTTAAAATGGCTATGATTTATATACATCAACATTAATCCAATTCATAGAGAATACTTAAAACATTCAATTACCTGCCATTTTTGTCTTTCAGTGCGAGACGACGGTTGGGCTGAACCATAATTTGTTGAAAAAGACCACCCTCGTGTGGTAAACTTGGTGTACTGCACTGAAAGACGTCACCACGGCGGCTTGACCTCGTTGGTAGGCCAAGCTGTCTGTTTGATTAGTGTGTGCCCTCACGAGCAGAGAGACTCTGGGATTTCTCCAATCCAAAGGACGCCGAGTGACAAATGTACATTGTAACCACATCTGTGCCAGATGTAGGTACCTAATTGTATAACTGGACACATGCCCACGCACCCGTGTATCCTACTTTTAATAAAGGGGCACATTGGATGCGTGTATGTAATCACATGCGCACGCACAGACTCACACACAGGCATACAGACACTTTCTTTAAAATACGAAGAATAATTGGCATGACATACATTTTCAGCAGTTCAGTTTGATGATCATCACATCAAATAAAAAGCAACATCAATGGAGATCTCACACACACACACACACACGATCTGTGGGTTGCTGCGGACGCTGAGGCATTCTGGGTAACAGCACATCTGGATGACATAAGAAGTTAGGCCCAGGAGGCTCTAAAGAGAGAGCAACGCTTCCAGTGATGCTACTGCTACTACTGCAGCTTGTTTAGCATTACAAGTTTTAAGAAGCACATGAAAAGCATTGCAAATATACGGCGGGACTTTTTATTTCCTAACGCTTGAAA
Organism: Lota lota; assembly: GCA_026745465.1. Taxonomy (NCBI): domain Eukaryota; kingdom Metazoa; phylum Chordata; class Actinopteri; order Gadiformes; family Lotidae; genus Lota; species Lota lota. Next base: position 568,966 of record JACYXH010000472.1, on the reverse strand, counting down.
TGTCCTCACCCAAAACACTACGTCCTGTATTGTTGCCTACCACAGTTCATTGTACTGGAAGCTAATGCTACACTAATGGTACACTAATGGTACATTACCATCCAAGCAGAAGCCGGGGGAGAGAACCCGGAGTGTGCGTTCATGGCCTCGGGGGGCAACAGAGTACAAGATCAAAACTATCTATAGAACATCAGAGTCGGAATTCATGTCTGTCGGACGGTGCAGAGTCTGTGTATGGAGATAGGCCTGCTCTATGTGAGGCGATCGCTGTGGCAAGGGTAAAGGCATGATCTAGGCGTTATCCAGGCCTCTGCAGAAGAGATCTCTACATTCTGTCAAATTGTACATTTTATTCCATTCTTTCTGAACCTTCGATTAATCTCAAAATGTTTTACAATTAAAGTCGCAATGTGTTACATTTAAACCTTGCTCGTGGCTAAATATAACCTGGACATATCCGTAGTCAATGCTGAGCGATAGTGATTTGAATAACGTTATCAATCAAACAGGATCCTAAAAGTGATGTGAAATGCTGGCCAGCCTGTACCCGTTTACAAACATCGTACTATCGACACTCCCAAAAAAAAACTCCCACTCAGCCACCCAGCCAGCCGAGCGCTAGTTCACGTCACACAGTTGCACAGCCAGTTTGGGTGGACAGAACTCGTCATTGAGTTTTGAAAGTCTCCAGCCTACTAACTGGGAGGGGCTCAATCTCACGCATTGCGACTTTAAAGAATAAAACTAATCCTTTTGGGAGCAAGTTGAGAGAGAAGCGATCAATAACAGGGTTGTATTTCTTCCTCTTATTTGGAATCCCTCCAGATCGAAACCTGAAAACAGGTGACAACGTAGATATATACTATGGATTCAGGGTGAAAGCTAGCTGGTGGCAAAGTAACCTGTTGTGAACCACATTAGGAAACAATGAAAATAACGAGTCACCAACGTAGATGTGGAAATGCGTTTACTGGTCCTTTACACGTTAGGGAGATGCATTCAAGTGTTAAATGATTTCATTGATTGTTGCAGGTGTGGCCATTATTCAATGTAAAGGTGCTGCTCCAATTTTTATAAATACTACAACAATATACAGTCAACTTCATCAACTCAAGGCTTAGATATTCATGAGGGGTATCTTTTTTCAGATAGGACAATATAACAATATAATTATGTACTACAAAATGTTCACATAGCTTTTCAATTGGCAGACATCCTGGTAATTTGAATACACACTTTGCTGTTTTGGAAAAACCTGTGAGCTAAACAGCAGTATTCTGAAGGGGGGGGGGGTGTGAGTGAGAGAAGGTAAGGACTGTTCTTTGATGCATGCGGGGTGTTCAACTTAACATATTTATAAGATGCATGCAGTACGACATGAGCAGCGAATGAGACTGACCATTTCATTCTCTACCCTGTATTCATAATAGCATCCAGCACATTGTATAGGAAATAAAACTACCAAATTGTTACTACTTTGCTGTAATTCCTGTAATTCCTTCCCTCCACTGAAAATACCCTCCAATCTAAAGTCCTTTTTTTCCACAGAGAGAGCACCATTTTGTTCATTCAAAGTAAGTGACGTCAGCGATTGGCAGACATGGGTACACAAAAAGCCATTTTCTCTGAGAAAATCATAGAATGTGTGTGTTAAAAAAATGGTAAATAGGACACTTCAACAGCTCAAACTGTAATACACTTTTAGAGAACTTAACAAAAACAAAACCCAACAGCTTGAAATCACATTTTGGGAGACAAGGCTTAATATATTAATATTCTCCTCATGCCAAATTCATGCATTTCTCTACCAATATGGCACATTTCCCACAATACTGGTCTTTAATCGTGACTACCTTTCAATCATGTGTAGAACCCCATTGGATTCATGATACAAACAAGCTTAATAGCAAAAGACATTTGGCAATTGTTTGACCACAGCAAGAAGTATGTGAATATAATTATCTCAAAGAATAGAGTATTAAGACTTAAATAAGCAAAATTCTGTACAATTATTTTAAAACCAACAATAAATATTTCGTATAGGTCATCCTCAAATACAAGGTCAACTTCTATACAGTGTGGAAAATCTACAAAGACTTGGGTATCAGATAACACTTAAAGAATCCTCTTATTTATCTTAAAATGTAACATTAATGCTAAATTGGGAGTGAATAAAAGCAGTGAATTTGGAGTTTGACGAAGCTCACTACAAAACCATGTCCACTAACGATGGCCAGGTGCTAGGAAGCTAAGCGAAGCTATGCTATAGGTGGGTGGGCAGTATTGACTGCTGACTATGTCTGCTTTAGCGTGACAGCCTGCTGGGGAAATAGTCGGGTGGAAACAACAAATTGTGCAAAGGGTGAAAAGGTTTAATAAATAGGCGAGTGGTAATTATGGGCTAGCATAATGAATCTAGATACATATTTATCTTTAAAAACAGGTACATTTGGCCTCAATATGTATTTTTAAGTGTTAAAATTCTTGAATATTTGGCAAGTGACAGAAGTAATATCTTTCAGGCAGCTAAGAGAGGCCACATAAACTGCATCGTACTTTGGGACCTAACGTTTTATGAGGTGGCAGTGCATCGTCTAAGTGGGTTTAGTTTAAGGCTAAAATTAAATCATATCGATTCATCTTCTTGGTGGTGGGAGTGGTGATGGGGTGTCAAACACTAACCTAAAAGATAAATTGTTCACTTACAGAAGAGAAGAGTGTCGTAGTAGAAGTAGTAGTTGTGGTAGTAATCGTAGTTGCCAGATACTGCTCTGCTCAGGGCTGTATGGGGTAGGTTATAGCTGCCTAATAGGGGGAAGGTGCAGCGTCTCCAGTGCACTGTGGTAGAGATCAGTCAGCGCCCGCAACATCCGCAGACGACAGAGCATCTGGTTGAAGAGGTGAGGCAGGGGCTCCTGCAGGGAGAAATCACAAAAATAGATTGAGAGTGAGCTATAAATCGAGGCTAAAATTATGAAAACATGAAATGTTTTCAAGTATTCCTAAATCAATCTTTACTCTGCATTGTACAATTATTTTACATAAGAATGACTTGAAGGAGCAGGTAGGAATTATGCATTAGGCAGTGACCCTTTAATGCATTTGTATCATATGGAATAGACAATGGTTCTAACAGTTTAGTAACAGTAACAGTTTATAATGACACTATATTTTTCCTAGTGGCTGTATGCAGGGACAGTAGAAGACTCACCCCAAGTACGTGGACTCTGTTGTAGTATGAGCTGAAGTCTTTACTCAGGGACACCAGGAACTTGCACACCTGATGGACACAGAGTTCATCAATAGCTCAAATCATAACCCTCATCAACACAAGGTTAGGATGAAAATAAAGTGGAACTTTAAATTTGTTCTTCCCAACAAATTATATGGATTCACTTTGGATATAATGTGTTGTAATGTAGATCTCCCACTGACCTGTTCAGTCTTAATGTTAACTCTGGCCCCTCCCCCCTCACAGTCCAAAGACTGTCCCGATTGGTCCAGGAGCTCCGAGAATGGGATGAGGTAATTGAAGAGGAGAACCCACTCACCCTGTCAATCAAACACAAAGAAAATGGGCTGAGGATGATAAGCGTGACCTTCCAATATGAAAACAATAGACAAAAAAACGAATAAATAATAATAAAATAATAATAATGAATATTCTGGAGAATACAACACAACCAGAGACTTTAAGGTAAAGAAGCCATGAGTTGGAGTACCTCTTCTTTAAGAGCAGAGAAATCAAGCTGTGAAGCTTCTGGTATCTCTGGATACAGTCCTGTAGAAAAAAAAGAAAATAAATCAGCAACTCTACCAATTACCTCGTGTCCACACTGCCCCCTAGAGGCCACCAAGCGAAACACAGGAAAGGAGAACAATGTTTACTATCATTTAGCCTACGCTTTTATCCAAAGTGACTTAGTGAGAGTTCAGATACAGGTCATTAAGGAGCACGTAGAGGTTAGGCATTTTGCTCAAGGATGCCTACAAGTAGGTTGCAAATATTCGTCATCGAATCTAGTACCTTTGGTTTGCGTGTGAAACACTTCCTCACCTTTTTCCACCCCTCTCTCATAGCTGTCGAACAGCGTGTGCAGTCTGGCACAGTTATACATCACAAAGGCTCCACCCCTCGGCCCTTTGGTGGACACGCCCCCTTCCCTCTGGACGTCCAACGTGACCTGTGGAGACAGCAGTCAATCATTCCAACACGGTCGATCACGTCGCAGCATTGCAGAGATCCCCTGCTGTTGGTGGATCAGGGATGATTGACACACCCAGACACACCCACCCAAACACACGTTTTACTCACAGGACTGGTGTGCACGGTTGACAGCAGCTCGAATCGGATGGTGGCAGAGGTCATGACCCTGATGATGTCATCCCAGGTCTGACCTGTGGTGAGGAATGACATGTCACATGAATTAGCTTCATGTGTAGCTAAATCAGTCTTCAGCAGTTGACCGGCCAGGTAGCCACCGCTAACATAATGGTTGCTCACCCATGTACACATACACAAATACACAAAAAGCACTGTTTATGTGATCATGTCGAATGTTTTAAATATAATAATTCAAACACTAATCCTTTTATCAATCAAATTATAACATTGATGAATTAATGTAATTACTAGTTCATCTCTAGCCTGTACTGTGTGAAAGGTGGCAGGAATGTCTAAAACACAAATCACTTTGGATAAAAGCGTCTGCTAAATGACTTAATAGTAAATAGTCTCCTTTTTTTAATTCTACAAGTAAGATAATATGCCTTCTTCACCTAGTGGCCATCTTGGTTCTAAACGGTAGCTGGGTGTACTGTACCACATGTACTAGCTTTGGTTTCCATGTTGGATGATGGTAGGACTAACACACACCTTCCACCTGGTCCCCGTACTTCATCTCTGAGGCGTCCTTCATCTGCCCTCTTCTCAGCCTGCAGGAAGAGGAAGTCAGAGGCGTCGCGTCAACAAACACAACTTCCGGTTGCAGCCTACCCGTGTCAGAGACCTGTCTTTCTAATAAACAACCTCCTCTTTCTCTGAAACAACCTCAGTCTATCACTCTTGACTCTTTCGTCTTTCTGTGTAAAAGCCACTCTCAGTATGACCAGTGTATAGTCTATATCTCTCTATAAAGCTATACGTCTCTGGGAAACTATATGTCTCCGTAAAATGGGTTGGCTGGCTACAAATGGCCCGTCTCACAGAAACACATCCTTATAAAAAGAAGAATAGAGTACAGGGCAGTAGAGACGGGGAATATTGGAGCAGAGTATAGTCAGAAAAAGTACAGTAGAATAGAGTTCAGTAAAGTAGAGCACAGCAGCATATAGCACAGTAGAGTAGAATAGTACAACATTCTACAGTTGAATGGAGTATAGTACAGTAGAATATAGTAAAGTAGTACAGTACAGTAGAATATAGTGTAGTACAGTAGAATAGAGTATGGTACAGTATAATATAGTATAGTAAAGTAGAATAGAGTATAGTACAGTAGAGAACAGTGGAGTAGAGTACAGTACAGTACAGTTTAATAGAGTTTAGTATGGTGGAGTACAGTAGACTATAGTACAGCACAGTGATTAAATAGAGAAGTCTTACTGGAGGTACTGTGCAGCGGTGAGGTTAGTACCAGGCGTCTTTACAGGCCCACACACCACATGTCTCTGAGGAAACAACAACAATAACAACAACAGGAAACAATGAGTAGAGAGCTGGAAACGGTTTCTTTCTGACTCATTTAATTTTGTTCATTTTGTATGTATGCTTTACATTTTGTGTGAGTGTGCAAGCTACGTGTGTGTGTGTGTGTGTGTGTGTGTGTGTGTGTGTTACCTGTGTGTGTGTGGCTCCTGCAGCTCTCCACAACATGGCTATCTGTTGCTGACGGAACTCATCCTGACAAGAAGTCACGTGCAGCGCTGTTGCCATGGTTTCCTTTTTAGACAAAACAGGATATACATGAAGCTTTATTGGATTTAGCAATCTTTGCAGTTAGCTGTAAACAGCTAAAACTGTAATCATTTCTTTTCAGATTTCTTTTCCAAATTGTGTACGTGTGTGTGTGTTACCGTGCAGTCGGCCGTAGCATGATCCAGCTGTGCCAAGTGGGACACACTGTCTCGCTGTACTGTAAAAACAAACAAGTTATTATAACTTATTTATCCTTGTCACGTCCTCTGCTCTCGCTAATGCTGGGCACACTACGATTTTTCAAGTTTAGAAAATGTCAGAGACCACACACCTAACGATAGTTTAAGATACATTGAACGGTTTTGGTCGTTTAATGTGTGGAAGGAAACGATTTTGCCAACAGAGGACACCACACAACAACCGATTCCATTCCACAACAACCAAGTCCCGATTTTCAAAACCTGAAATCTCACCAATCTCTCGCAATCAAAATTGTGACTTTAATGTAAACAAACATGGCATACGACGGTAAAGAGGAACTAGCTATCCTAGCTTTTGCAAGTGTTTTTTCAGAAAATGTTAAATGAAAAATGAGAAGACAGTGGACGAAGTCATGGAGATGGCTTCGTTTAAAATGGATTGTACACGTTGTATCGTGAATTGTTATGATTACTTGATGAATTGTTGGTATTATGTTAAGCCAGCGTGGCTCCCAATTGCCTGTCGTCTTTCCCATGTGACAATCAATTGCCTGCGTTCTCGGCTGTCGTCTGGGTTCCCACCACACTACAGGATATCGGATCGTAAATATTGAACATGTTCAATATTTGCAATTTCGAATTGGTAAGGCCCCGGTCTGTAAAAAACACTCTTAACATGCCCCACACCACAGGATAATCGTGGCAACAACAAAAAAAATCGGTAGAACTATCAACAAATCGGTGCTTTGCTGACCAGAATCGGAAAGGGGAAATCGGGCACAAAATCTGGCTAATTATTCTGTAGTGTGTAAGCAGCATAACCTTACATTCAATGGCGTGGAGTTTCATCATTAATAAACAATACATACCAATTACAACTATATAATTGATCACTTATACACTTTGTTCATGAGCAGGTAGGGGTTTAACGATCTTGCTCAAGGATGCCTACATAGACTGCAGACATTGGGGTTCGAACTCAGAACCTTCGGCGGGAATACTAATCACTGGACTATCCTCCATGTGAGATCCATGTGACTGGCTGAACGAACGAACGAACGAACGAACGAATGAATGAATAAATGAGTGCATAATTGAGTGAATGAAAGAATGCGCAAATGAATGAATGCATGAATGACCGAGCGGATGAATGAGTGAATTGACTCTCTGCTCACCTGTGCAGGTGCCCAGGCTGGGGTCGTAGCCCGCCAGCCCCTCCTCCTGGAACACCCTCTTCAGGTTGATCCTCAGCGCGCCGTCCTTCTCTCCTCCACCCTCCTCCTCTTCCTCCATCTGGCTCCCCCTCCCCCCACCACCGCTGCTGCTCCTCTGGCCCGGCTCGTCCTCCTCCCGGTAGGGGGACCCCGCCAGTGCCTCCTGCACCTTCTCCTCCCGCTCCGCGCCACTCCAGCTGGCCGGCACCGTTGGCCAATCGACACCCAGCGTGCGGAGGAAGGCCACGATGTCACTTCCCTCGGGGAGCACGGGGCAGTAGGACACGCTGAACCTGGAGCACGGGAGGTACGACCGACAAGAGGCTTGTGACCTTGGATGCCACCTTGTCACCTTGTCACCGTGCTGCCTTGTGCCCATGCTACCTAGTCCCCTTGCTGCCTTGGCACCTTGATAACTTGCTGCCCTGTACCCTTGCTGCCTTGTCACATTGCTGACCTGTCACCTTTCTGCCTTGTCCCCTTGATACCTTGATACCTAGATGCCCTGTCACCTTGTCCCCATGTTTCTTCCTGTTAGTATTATCATCATGGTTATCATCATCAGCGGCAGTTTTTTCCCCATTTTGACCGATTCAGTATTATTCAGCCTCCAACTCACCCTTGTCTTCTCAACAGCGCCCCCGTGTGGTCGGCCACCAGAACGGTCCTCAGCTGACCCAGCGTCAGCGTGGCGGGAGAGGGTGCGTTGGGTTTAGGGTGCAGCGCGGGGCAATTGATCACCACGCGGCCCTGCCTCTGCACCGAGGGCTTCATGTACTCGTTAGCTCCACCCGCCAGGACGGCCCTGAAGGACGCGGCGCGGTCCACCCTCAACCGCAGCCCCTCACCCATCACCTCGCCTCCCGCCAGGGGGAGGACCCCACCCCCGCGCAGGGAAAGCACCTTGGACATTACCGTGGGGGGTACCTGGGGGAGGAGCGACAAAGGGCGAACAGACATATAGGTGTGCGTTTCAACAAGGTTCCCCTCATCCTCTCTGTGTTGTAGGCAGAGGTGGAGGTAGTGTAAGGTCGGACAAAGGGGGCATGTGTCAGTGTGAGTTATACGTCCCCGTTACACCAAAACCTACATTCTATGACATTGTATTACCAATGCCAACGTTTGTTCGAACAACAAAGCGGCGACAATAAGTAAGTGGTGACAAAAGAATACATGAAAGATGGATGTGTTTTGGTTATAACATTGTACAGACTGAAAATATTATAAACACATTCATCAGTTGTTGTGCTTTACAAGTCCTGCTGACATAGCCATCCATCAGCTATGATTAGGGGAAATGCTCTCTCCATTACTGCGCAAGTCATGAGATACGCACATGACATAAGACTGCACAGTTGACACCACCTGCATTTGAGCGGTTTCTGAATTTGATGACGGGTCAATATAATTACAGTACATACATAAAGGGTTGACTAATAATAAGAAATAAGTTGTTTGTCTCATTGGCCAACATTACAGAATGGGGTTTCAAAATTAAAGGGTAGTGTATACAAATATGTTTTAAAGGTGTGGGGGGCACACCTAGGCTAAACCACAGGCACATTATATTAATGTTCGGATGACAAAACACTGTGGTTGGATTAAATAGGTCAAACCTACAGATAGGTAGGCCTATACAGAACCAAGCAATCAACTCCTACATAACCTTACATCATCTAATACTAGGCTATATAGCAAATGTAGGCCATTTCGGGTTAGAATAGACGAAATACTAATCATCCACCACTTTTAAGTGCCAACAGTGGCAACACATCAACAGCTCGACTGGTTTGCCTTGCAGCGGTGCGTGTTATTCTGACCCATATTGTAGCCGTCATCCAGGGGTCTATAATTGATGCCGAAGGCAGGCGCTGTTCGGCCGGGCGTGATGTTGCAATGTCAACGCTCTTAAAGTCAACCATGGAGACTCAATAACCGTCACGTTACTCTCCCCTTATTTATCATTGCGAACCTGTTAGAGGACTTTAATTCGTCTTGGGGGGTGGGGGGAGGGGGGGGAAATCACGTGTCTGGATGTCAACAGTGGTGTCGTCCCGTGTTGTCAACTCAAGAGGTTATAAATCGGTGCATCCACCTTTACAAATATCTGCCTGCAATAGCACTGTAAACATGCATCAAATCAAACTTAAATTGAATGCTGAATTCCAGCGGACAAGTCATGACACCAACCTGTCCGTCAGCATACAGCGTGTTGAGCATCGTGGTCGGCGATAGGAAATCTCGGTTCCGCAGGTTTTTGGCACTGCTCTCCTTGAACCACAGCTTGTCCGCCGGTTCGCCACCAATTTTGTCCACATCACCCTGACCCCGACCGCTGTTGGCGCCGGGAGCATTTGGACGCTTCCCACGCAGCGCAAAGCTCAGCGCCTGCACGGTTGGAGTGATCCGGAGAGGCGACGACAACTCGATTTTCTCCATCACGGCCACATTAAACAATAAACAAGTCAGCTTGTCGGAATTATATGCAATCACAGGCTGCTCGTAACACGATATATCAGCCGTTATGGGTGTAGATGGCTGTTAAGGTTCAAAACAAGCGAGTCCACGAGTCCCTGCACCCCTGCGATTGATCACCAATCGACCCCCTTACCAGCTGCAAAAGACTGCATTGGCTGCTGTATTTCTAAGCGGAACTACCTACATGCAGATATTGTTTCTCGGGGATTTATTTCCTTGTTAGCAAGATGTTTTGAGCTAAACAGTGCCCTCTGCTGCTGGGATAAAATGATAGACGCTTAATCCAAGAGACACAACTTCTTTGTAACCTTTTTTATTCACAATATAAACAAATAATGAAAAAAGTGATGCAATATTTTAAGAACAAATACATAGTATTAATCGATTAAAAACGTAATTAGAGACAGCTAAGAAAGAAAAGAGAACTTTAAAAAAGAGAAAAGAAATATATAGACCTAAAGCCCTGGCCTATATAAATATTTGTTGGGGATATATAAATTAATATTGTTGTTGGCGTGGATGGAACTACCGGTATACATGGTAACAGGCCGCCCTGCATTTCAGTATAGAAATATTTATGTTGTGGTTAGTGACGTCATTCTTGGCTGACACGAAATTCCCGGTTGCCATTCGTATGTGTCGCAATCCGGGAGAAAACGTGTCATTGAAGAGCAACCTCTGCAAGTAGTAACTCAAATAATTTCATAAATACGGAGAAACATCGTCCATTACGGTCTATCAAGGCAATCGTCAGCTCATTGTGTTGTGTTAAAAATGTCGTTAGACATAAATATCGTTAGACTTTTGCTTAAAAGCAGGCTCAGTCAGTTTTACAAATATGAATTATAGTATCTGAATAATTCATGAGCAATTCAGTACAATATAATAACATATTTGACATTAAATAAACAAAACAACAAAGCTATCGGAGGCTTTTTATTGTAGGCCTATCAATTAGATGGCATATTAGCCTATGTAGGGTTAGATCATGAAGGCTCAAACGGCTTCCCAGGTCAACATTGAACGACCACACACTAACCGTATATGCCCTCTAATGGCCAAGGACATGTTGGATAGACAGGTACTTTATTCATCCCTGAGAGGATATTAAGGCGTTACAGCAGCTCACATCAGAAAAACAATCGTAATAATAGTAATAATAGAAATAATAATAAAGTGACAATATGCATTTTATATAACATAAAATAAAATATAATTAAATATATATTTAAATACAGTGAGCTGACCTAAAATGTACGAATGTATGGATGGAGGGATGTAAACCTATACAGTCTGTCTTGGTCGTCTTTGAGGGGTTCTGTTCTGTGAGGCGGAGACAGCGGTCGTCCCAGCAACGGTCGTCCCGGCAACGGTCGTCCCGGCAACGGTGCCCTGTGTGAGGTGGGAGGGAAACGGACGCCATAACCAGCTGCTGCTCACAACCACAGCTGTATTATGGGTTCCGTTACCACACCACCCACCAAACTCCAGCCTCCAGCGGCCCACACCAACAACACCACCTACCTCACAACCTCTACCATCAGCCTCATGTTAGGTCAGAGCCAGAGCCAAAGATCAGCGTTACAAACTCTGTGGTGAAGAAAGACCGAAAAATTAAGATGATTGACCACGAAAAATAAATTGTATTGACATTTTTAGTCAAAAATAAAAACCTGATCTGGAAAATGTATTACCTGATATTGTCAGAAATAGAAGATCACAAGAATAGGACCTGTTATCAATGTTTTCTGGCTGACTGAATACAACAATTCTGAAGGTTCTGTCATACCTCTGAGCAGAATACCTCTGGGTTAAATCGATTGATCTCTTTTAACCTCAATCAGTGGTAATGCAGCCTTAGTGCATTATACAGGATATAAAGACAAGCCATTTCAACACCTCTAACACCCGTATTGGATTTTGGGTGACCTCATAGGACCTAGCGCACACACCAGGTATTTACTTCCTCGTCGAACAAACAGAATGTCTTCGATAAGAGTGAATCCACTGAATGAATGATCTCTCTGGCTGATTGCAACACTCATTAGTTACTGCCCTTGTAGTAGTAATTAAACCACCGCATCTCTCAACAAGGCAAAAAAGGAAAGACAAAAGTGTGTTTGATTTCTACCCACCTGGAACCCAATGTGCCACCACCGCAGCATGGGTGCAAAGTCTGAACCCCGCCGACCCGAAACCAGAATCAACAAGTAGTAAAAACACCCCATAACGTATATCTTGTATCAACTTGTATCATAGGTCGATCTGAGTGATCTGATCTGACCTGGGGTGTCTTCTAATAAAACAATAGTATCCGGCACTTTTTCTTCTATAATGTTCATCCTAGTATCACCCTAACCCTTTTCCCTCATATAATATACATCTATATTAAGGGGCCGATCATATGGTCGTAGTATCAGTTGTAATGCAATGACATCTAGACAGAAGCGGTACAGGCTGATGCGTCAGAACGCCCGCCTTCCATCGGTATGTTTATCTCAGATCCTGGCGACTTGAATCAAAGACACTTGGCGTCCAAGAATAGGCGTGTGTGCATTCACTGGTCTTGATAAACCTGTTTTGGATTGATCTATTACCGTAAGGGTATCATGCGCCACTCACGAGTCGGACGGCGGAAAACAAAAATGGAGGAAAGATGTTTGAATACATAAAACCAAAAAGGATGATAGAGAGAGGGAGAGGTTGAGCGAGAGAGGGAGAGGGAGAGAGAGAGAGAAGTAGAGGTTGGATTGCAGAGGAGGCAAACTGCTTTTGAGGAACCAAAACAGTCGACTGACCTGGATTCAGTAGCTCGTTGACATTGCGACTCATCGAATCAAAAACGATGTAGTAAACTCGGTACATAGATAGAAATACATATACGCCCTTTAAGCTTATATATACATGTATGTACGTTTACAATCTCATAGAAGAAGGCAAGAAGACGATGGAAAGAGGGAAAGAGACATAGTGAAAGACAAAAAGAGTTGGGGGGCCGATAAACAAAGAGATAGAGAACATTTTAAGTTTTTTTCATTTAGGCTATCGATTTGTTGAAATGGAAACTAGAGTGGTTCCATCAAACAACCACACACACACAAACACACGCACACACACACACACACAAACAAACACACACATTTCAAACTAAAATGTTGCAGAGTGAATCGCTGGGAAAGAGGAAGTGAAGCGTGGAGAGAGAATGAGAGAGAGAGAAGAGAGAGAGAATGAGAGAGAGAGAAGAGAGAGAAAAGGAAACAGAAACCAAGGGTTAAACCAGGAAAGAAATCACCAACACACACAGCCTCTAGCAGAAGTACAAAGACAAACATTCATGAATGATTATGAGGGAATGGTCGAGAGACACTGAAACAGTATGTTTCTTACCAGGGTTTTGCTGTGGTGTCCCCGTTCTGCTGGTCCTGGTGTCTGTCTCCTTGAGAGAAGAGTTCCTCTTAAATACACCATGATTTAATTTCACTTTCACTTCTCCTGATTCGTACACTCAACTCCTCCTCCCTCCCTCCCTCCCTCCCTCCCTCCCTCCCTCCCTCCCTCCCTCCCTCCCTCCCTCCCTCCCTCCCTCCGTCTCTGTCTCTCTTGGCCAAACAGTGGTCAAATGTAAGAGGAAATGTATGAACAAAACACAAGATAAAGGTAATATAAGTAGTACAAGTAATAAAAACGATGATAGAATGGTTAACAAAATATTGGGTCTCAAAGTGATTTGTGTATCTCACTTTTTGTTTATATGTCTAGGCGTAGTAAATCAATATTTCATCGCCATCATGTATCTGTATATAGATGTATCATCTATATGTGCAAATAAATAAAGTTAAATAAACACCTGTACAGTGAAACTCCACACACACACACACACAGACATACACTCTTTTTTTCTTCTATGCTTTTTTCATGTGGTGTCTTCTAATAAAATACTTTTTACCTCTGTAGATAAGATAACAGTGAATGAATAAAATAAGATAAAATACATTAAATAAAATAGATCAAATAAACACCTTACACTGACACTCCACCCCTCACACACACATGCGCGCACACACACACACACACAACCACAAACACCCACACACGTACACACAAACACACACACACACACACACACACAAAACCAGACACACAAACACACACACACACACACACACACACACACAGCTAATTGGACCCACCTGTGTGTCCAAGCGGGTGTGACCGGCGGTTATCACTCCCCGGGCCCCTGGAAAGTCCGGTGGATTTCCACGAGGGCCGCGGCCCCCCAGGGACCCAGAGAGCAGGTGAGAGGAGGGGGTTGGGCCCCCCACATCATGCCCCTACCGCACTCCCTCCCTCAGGTAACAGCAGATCAAACTTTCCCCACATCATCATTCAAGCTCGTGAAATAACCAGCACCCCTCCGAATCGTTAATCACAACTAAACTCCACCTCACCCAGGTCGGTCATATGGAAAATGATACATATTACACCGGACCGTTCCATCTACTCCTCTACCATCAGGTTGCTGTTACTAAGGCCACCCGACTGAAAATAACTCCCATTAAAATGCATTTATTCCCCCTGCCATCAGTCTCTGTATCAGTATCACAGGCCTGATATTATAGTGCTCACCTCACGCACTTAACCCACATCGTACGTTCTCCAGTGTTACACTGGGATTTGAGTTGTTGAATGGCGTTTGTAATCTTTTCTTAACTGAGCCATGTCTGAAGACGATTTTCTATCCTGATGGACAAAGATATCTGAATTGAAGCTGAAATCCAAATCCGCTTCCGTAATGAGACGTACAGAAAAATGGGGTCCGTACGGACCTTATCTTGTGTTTAGTTTTGTGTGTCTGTACTCTGTGACATACGATGATTATTATTGCGTGGTTATATTTTTGGTATCATTTACCCTGTCTGACCCCACCCATTTTATTTTTATTTCATTATACAATGGCAATGAATTACAACAATCTGATTTGTACTTTATTGCATAATTGTTTTACATAATTGTTCTTTCTTTATTTATATAGTTGCATATAAGAAATATATATATATATATATATATATATATATATATATATATATATATATATATATAAAGATATAAAATAATTGAGTGTCTTTTACTTTTCACTCAATCAAGCCCATTTTATTTGTATATGCCTTAATCACAGCTCCAGTCTCAAAGGTCTCCACAGGCCATATTATATCCTCCCTAACACTATAGCCCTCCTGTTAGCAAGGAAAAAACTTCCAACAATATCAATCCCTCCTTACAGGGAGGTTAGGAGTCCAATGGGTGCCTTTACGAACCGACGCCCATGAAGCAAATGTTTTAATCTGAAGAGACCTGCGGGGGAATATGTTTTCGATGCATGTCATTGATGAGCAGGTAGGGGTTAGGCGTCTTGTATTTGATATCGATTTAAGTTATTTTAGGTAATTTAATATACAACATAATGGAATTGCTCCAGTTAAAGAACCAATAAGCTGACTTGTTGAAATTACGCATTTTCGAGCCATTGAGCAAAGCACTTTGAATTCACTTTATCTTTTGTAATAAAATAAAAATCCCAAAGAGTACATTTTAAAGTCCCCATGTGATTCTATGTTTTAATTTGAATTGCATTCAAAAAAGAAATTGATCAAATTTAGGTTTGTATTTGTTCGTGAATTTGAAGCTTTGTGTTAAAAACACAAAAGCGGCCTTTGAAAATACAAGAAAACACATGTCTAGATTTGTTTTTTTCTAGACCGAATACACCAGTTATTTTCTCATCAACTGTTGAACTCACTGCATCTGGATATTAGTGGCAAGCGCTCTATATTTTTTTAAGGGAAATTAAAGACCTATCTTTTTAATCTGAAATGTTATTGCAAGTTCTAATCATTGGTTTTTACTTAACTTTTATCCGTGGTTTTTATTTTATTTTAAATGTGTATTACATATTTACGGTTTTAATGTTGTAATTCTGTTTTAATTTTGCTACAGTATGTGATGGACTTTGGTCTGCATGTTTGTATGAAAGGTGCTATATAAAGTAAGTTGAGTTGAGCATATGATACAATTTCACACTTAAGAAAAAAATCACCATGAACATATTGGTACAAATCGCGTCAAGTTTGAATAAATATTTAAATTAAACTTATACTGCTAAATTTACTTTTGCACATTGGCAATCCTCAGAATATTCCTAGAATGACCATGTTAAAAGTTACATTAAGCTTTTCAAAACCAAAGAAAAATGTACATGAAATCGCTTAATATTCCCTCAATTGTTCTCATCCTCCTCCTTCGATGGTGCTGCCATTTATGGACAACAGATTTGAAAGACTATCGGATTCAATTACTGAACTTAAATACAAATCTTTAAAATACTCAATGTAAGATAATGAGACACACGGTGAGTGGTGACAAAGTGGTGGTGAAAAAACAGCAGAATGCGCAATGGGAAAAATACTTTATTAGTTTCAATTTCTTTGTCATCTTAATGTTCTCTCATTTGGAATTAAGAGTTTGCAGACTTTTTGTAACTGAATTCAATAAGAACACGAAAGGCCTCAAACACCAATCCACAGACAATAATGCTTTTGCATCCGTCATATCTTCACACATACACATGCACATATACTCAATGCATAGGGAATACAAGATAGGAAGACTTTAATCATGTGTGTATGTGCATGTGTTTGTGAGAGCATAATCTCCTTTGTATGCGCCAGCGAAAGGAGGTGTGTGTGTGAATTATTTAGGGTTAGGCACAACTCCTGTTTGAGTGCAAGACTGTGTTCGTGTTTGTGCGTTGACGTTTGTGTATGTGTGCTGATGTGTAAGTGCTAGTTGATGTGTTTGCATAATGCTGCGTTAGCATGATGGCCGCTCCGGTTGCGATGCACACGTTGATCCTTAAAACAGACGCTTCTCGTAACTGAGGGGCGAGAGACAGAGAGACGGAGATAGAGAGAGTGTGTTAGGGACACATCACATGACCCTGTGTGACCATGCCACTCATTCTAAATAAGAAATAGGAACTTGAGCTACAACATGGAATTGGTCTGTGTGTGTGCCTGTGCATGTGTCTCCCACACAACATCAAACCGGCAGATATTTTATGCACACTCATCAGATAATAAAAGGGAATTATCTTCACCACTTAACACCCGTGGCCATCTGTCTGTCTCACAGCTGTGTGTGTGGGTGGGTGCGTGCATGTGTGTGTTTAAATGGGTGTGTGTACCTGTGCAGACTGTGGACCCCTCCCTCCATCTGAGCGGACGTGGTTCTCCTCTCAAACTTCAGATCTCCAGAGTACATCATGCCTCTGTGGGACAGGGAAACACGAGGGCTGAAACCAATCCTCCAGAAACGCCAGTAGCCCATATAACTATATTCAGCGCACTGTGTTCCGCACGGATTCTAACTGCTGCACAAAGCGTTGTGGACACATGACGTGAGGAAGATGTGATTGGCGCGGATTGAAAAATGAGGAGAGAAAATAGCGAGGGGCCAGGAGAAGAGACAGGCCAGAGAAAACGACAGAAAGAGTCAGGTTTGGGATAATTTCAAGCTGAAACAAGACGAAAATTCCGGAAGAATTGCTCTTTATTAAGCAAAAGTATTTCTTATTCGATTGTTCGATGGAATAATCGGTAGAATACTCGGTTACTAAAATAATAGATGGTGGCAGTCCTAGTAAACACACCCCCGGCTAAACTACAACTCATCGAGTAAGACTTGTACATATCAAATGAATTGTTTTACAATAAATATACCACAAAAACCTTTAAAACATACAATTTAAAATGCATACTTTATTAGGAAAAACACATTTATTATTATTCGTTTTCCATAAAATGTTGATATCCTATATAACCTTTATGCTTGATGTAGCTATGTTGGGGTCTATATATTTATATACTGTATGAGTGTGTGTGGGCGCATGTGTCTGTCTGTGGGGGTGGGTGCTGACCTCAGCTGGGTGAGGCTCTTGGCCCCGATGTCCTGGCACGAGTGCTGGATTCCAGCCAGCAGGTAGGGGACAAACTGGTGGATGGAGCCCTTGTCCTGGACGGCCCCGGACACGCCCTGCGCCACCTTGATCTTATCGTTCTCACTGTGGAGGGGGGCGGGGAATCAGAGGGGGGGGGGGGGGGGGGGGGGGGGGGGGGGGGGGGGGGGGGGGGGGGGGGGGGGGGGGGGGGGGCGTAGCACCAGAGGGGAGGAGCATCCAATATGGGGCATGGCATCCAAAGGGGGAGTGGCATCAACAGGGGAGAGTTTGGGGAGAGAAAGAGAGGGAGGGAAAAGTAAATGGCGTGTACTGGAAGTTTGTGAACGGCATTCCATTTAAGGGAGTAACCACCAAAGCAACGTCTTGTTTGTGCTTCCGTTCAGGTGGATCGCAGGCAATCAAGCCTAAATATGTGGTTGGGTATGTTCAGCTCCAGGTAGTATCTCTTTGTCTTGCAGTAACCACCGAAAACACTAGAACTGGTTATCCATGCTGCCTGGGAATGTGAATAAACGTGGTGGAAATGTACATAGTGCCAAGCAGTATAAATAGTGTGTGTGTGTGTGTGTGTGTGTGTGTGTGTGTGTGTGTGTGTGTGTGTGTGTGTGTGTGTGTGTGTGTGTGTGTGTGTGTGTGTGTGTGTGTGTGTGTGTGTGTGTGTGTGTGTGTGTGTGTGTGTGTGTGTGTGTGTGTGTGTGTGTGTGTGTGTGTGTGCCTGAAGTAGCGTGTCTGCGAGCCCAGGTTTTTGTCCATGGCGTCCAGCGAGCCCATCCCCCGGTACTTCTTCAGCCGGATGCCGTCGGAGAAGAAGTACTCCCCGGGAGCCTCGTTGGTGGCGGCCAGCAGAGACCCCATCATCACTAGAGATAGAGACAGAGATAGATATATTTATATCATAATATATAATAACAAAACACATTTTGAGGACATATGGTCTCCCACAAGGACATGAGCACACCCATCCCCACCGCCCATCCTCATAACCCTCCACCCACCAGTGGAGGCCCCCAGGGCCACAGCCTTGGCGATGTGTCCCACCGTCTGGATGCCTCCGTCAGCCGTCACCGGCACGCCGAAGCGTCGGGCGTACTCCGACACCTTGTAGACCGCCGTGGCCTGCGGTCGCCCACACGCCAGCACTGGAGGGGAGGAGAGATGGAGGAGAGGAGGGGAGGGGAGAGATGGAGGGGTGGAGAGGAGAGGAGGGGGAGATGGAGGAGGAAAGAGATGGAGAGGAGAGGAGGGAGAGATGGAGGGGTGGAGAGATGGAGGGGTGGAGAGGAGAGGAGGGGAGGGGGAGATGGAGGAGGAAAGAGATGGAGGGGTGGAGAGGAGAGGAGGGGAGGGGGAGATGGAGGAGAGGAAAGATAAGATGGAGGAGAGGAGGGGGGAGATAAAGGAGAGAAAAGTGGGTGAATGAAATGTGTTTTATAAAATCGATAGTTGCGGTCCTTGACTCGTATTGGCTTAGAACTGTTGTAAAATAATCATTTAGCTGTCTTGTGGAACTATATTGCTATAAGAATGATGATTTGTTTTCAAATCATCATCACATTTTATGCTGCTATGTGTTTACTTTGTTAAATCTTACTAGACAGTCTATAGTAACTGTGATTTACAGTGATGTAAGAACAGAACTCTTGCGGCTTATATATGGCTGAATATTGATGAAGCTAGAATTCAAAACTTTCCATTTCCATTTCTTACCAGATTATTTTTACCATCCCTCATCTATATGCTATATTGAAACAACAGCAAATACATCACTTTCAGTTTGGCCGTTTAGGTTGCCACATTGGGAGGATGTTGATTGGCTGGTGGCTGTGGACAGTGAAACAGGAATCTGTGATTGGTCATGGGGGCTGTCACTCACCTTCCTGTGTGATGCAGATGGAGCCGCTGCCCATGCCAACCCTCAGTCCGTCGACGCCAGAGTCTATCAGGTTCTTAGCCTGCGCTGCTGTTACCACTGGAGGGAGGTAGAGAGGTAGAGTTAGAGAGATAGAGTTAGAGATAGATATAGATATAGATATAGATATATATATATATAGAGAGAGAGAGAGGGGTGGAGGTACAGAGGTAGAAGAAAGAGTGGGAAACCGGAATTCAAGCAGATAACTACAAAATATTTTTACAAGAAAACACGTTTCTTGTCAAAATAAGTTTCAAGACATACACTTGATACATTATATGCGAGTCCCTGTGGCTCAACCCTGTGTGTGTGTGTGTGTGTGTGTGTGTGTGTGTGTGTGTGTGTGTGTGTGTGTGTGTGTGTGTGTGTGTGTGTGTGTGTGTGTGTGTGTGTGTGTGTGTGTGTGTGTGTGTGTGTGTGTGTGTGTGTGTGTGTGTGTGTGTGTGTGTCTCACCGTTTCCTCCTATGACCTGTAGTTCGGGGTATTTCTTCTTGATGTATTTGATCATATTGATCTGGAAGATGGAGTTCCCTTGCGACGAGTCCTGCAGAGACAAGCATGACATCATCAGTACAGTAGTCCCATCCAGTAGAGTCCATAGTCCTGTCCAGACAATCCCTCCACCCCGCAGAAAATGTAGGCTCTCTAAACATTGTATTTAATTCTTTATATACAGTGAGAACCAAACACAAATATTGCTTAATTGAAAAGTGAATTGCTTTGGTTAACTACTTTATTTTCTGCCCGCCCTCGTTGTAGAAAGAGCCAGTTAAAAACAGCTAAAAATCATGTTTGTTTTTTTATTTATAACTAAAATAGTTCTAAGTTTCATTTCAACACAAAAATTATGAACTAGTGATTCACTAGCTGTTAAACCAGCAGTAAGCCAGTGATAAACCAGTAGTAAAATCAATGGTTAAATCAATAGTAAAAGCAGCAATAAAACCAGTGATAAGCCATTGATAAAACCAGCAGTAGTTAAACCAGCGGCAGCCAGACCAGCGGCGGCAGACCCAGTGTCGTACCAGTACGACCACGTCCACTCCGCTCTGCACCAGCAGGTCCAGCCGGTACTTGTCGTCCTCATGCGTGCCGATGGCGGCGCCACACAGCAGCTGCTTGCGGGAGTCCTTGGACGCCAGCGGGAAGTCCCGGTTCTTCTTCAGGTCCGTGCGTGAGATGATGGCCACCAGCTCGCCCGCCTCGTTCACGATGGGCAGCTTGCCTGGGGAGAAAGTGGGGAAGGGCCTCCGTCAATTAACAGACGGTCAACGGTCTACTAACCGTCTGTCGTCAACAGTCGGTCAGTCAAAGGTCAATCAACTAACAGTCAACTGGTTGACTGTTATTTGACTAACAGTCAGTCAGCCAACAAACAAACAGTCAGTCAGCCAATCAACAAACAATCTGTCAGTCAGTCAGCAAACAGTCATACATGGCGGTTGTGGATGAAGAGGTATATCTGGCGGGTCTGGTAACCAGAAGGTCGCTGGTTGGATCCTTATTGTGTTAGTAGTAATATAAATAGTATCCTAGTATCTAGTATCCTGGATATATTTCTGGCTTGGGAGTGTCAAAGTGTTCCTGGTAAAGAAGCCAAACTCCCCCCCCCCCCCCAATGGCTGCTTCCACACCTCACCTTTCTTGCTCCGCTGAAGAATCTCATTGGCTTCTTTAAGCGTCACTCCCGAATCGGCACACACCAGATCCTCCCTCTTGGTCATAACCTGGGAGAAGATTAAAGAAACATGTTGTCGTAATCATAATAAAGACGAGAGTCCAAACACATTTATTTTGATCCTATTAATCCCAATGCAGTGCACTAGAGAACACAGGTTAGCCTTGAGGCATTCAACTCTTTGATATGGAAACTGAAAGCAAGTCACTTTTATAGTGGGTGACTTTTACACCGATTTATAGACCTAATAGTTATACAAATATAAATATTGGTTCACGTGGATCAAGTAAACTAATAATACTCCAACATATCAGTATAGAGCAACTCTTATTCTTAGAGTCCCTGAACAAAACAGTTTGACCATATATTTCCATATCGCTCCGTTGCTAATAAGCACTCATTAACGTTTGCACAGCTAGCGTTATCAGTACAAAAGATAGCAAAGCTAATATTCTCAACCACAAACAAAAACGCAACAACCTTTGAACCAATCACAAACCCCCGTATCACAATGAGTCCCGCCCACCTGGCTGAGTGGCAGGTCGTGCTCCTCCCCCTTAAGGAAGTCTATGTCCCGGGAGGAGATGATGCCGACCAGCTTGCCGCCCATGCGGCCGTTGTCTGTGATGGGGATGCCGCAGAAGCCGTGGCGCGCCTTGGCCGCGAAGACGTCCCGCACGCGCTCCGACGGGCTCATCACCACCGGGTCCGTGATGAAGCCCTGCTCGTAGCGCTGGGGGAGGGGAGGGGAGGGTGGGGGAGGGGGCAGGGGGCAGGGGTGGGGAGGTTGGGTAAAGAATAAGGTGGACAAATGGGGAGAGGAAGAGGGAGAGATTCAACGGTGGGAGGTCGGCGTGGAAGAGACCAAACACGGAGGGAAGGAGACAAAGGGGTCGGAGGAGGAAGAGGTGGAGAGGGAGACCAACTCTAGAAAACGACTGGATAAAAAAAAAAAGGAGCCGAAGGAAGCCTTGACAGCGCAAGGGAGGAAGAGGGTGGACGGTAGAATAAGGCGAGGGAAGAGTTGCTGACAATAGACAGTGCTAAATGCTGGAGGAGAATAGGAGAGAGAAGAAAGTCTTAGAAAAAATCAAATCAAAAGATGATGGTCAGATCGCAGAGGAGATTAGAAGTGCTCAAAACAAGACAAAGAGAGACGGGAGAGAAATAGGGCAAGGGACAAAGGAGAGAGAGACAGAACAAGGGTGAGAGACTGAAACAGATAAAGACAGGGAGCGGGCGAGAATGACAATGAAACAACGGAAAATGGAAAGAGAAAGAGAGCGAGACACAAACGAAAAGAGACCGAGAGAGAGCCAGACAGAAATGGCGAGACGGAGAAAGAAAGATGGATGCTCCGAATTAGTACCTTGACTTTGCGGACTTCGTTGGCTTGGAACTCTGGAGTGCAGTTGTGGTGGATGAATCCGATGCCTCCTGTCAGCTGCAGAGAAGGAACGCCAATGAGCTTAGCGTGTCCCGTATGGAGGGGGGGGTCCTGTATGCGTGTGTTTACAAGGGACTAACGCGAATTGCGCATGTTCTCGGAATTGATCAAGAAATATTAAAACGAGAGGGTGAGCGTTACCGTCAGCGTTAGGGATTATTCTAACTGCATCATACAAGTGTGTCCGCGTACTTACTGCCATGGCGATGGCCATGCTGGCCTCTGTGACGGTGTCCATGGGGGAGGACACCAGGGGGGTCTTCATGGTGATCTTCTTGGTCAGGGCTGAGGTCAGGTCCTGGAGGGGGGAGGGGCAACGCGTATTAACCCACCAATAAAATGTGAATATACTGAAGTGGCTTGGTCACGCCACCTCACAAGGATTTTTAGACGTTACTCTACGAGAGGGCATGACCATTCATCAGTGCACAAGATTCACACACGAAAACATTAAAATATGCAAATAAACATTGATGTCGGAATCACCCCGATCAAATAGCAAACAGGGCTGGCGAGGCCGAAACGGATACAGTTTCACATGTTGGCAACTTTAGCAGCAGACAGGCACTAACGGCTTCCATTTGGAGGGCGCTTTTATCCAAAGTAGACCGTAGTAGAAGTAGAAGTACACATTAGCGTGGGCTGGGTGAGCCTCAGTGGGAATTTAACCCCCAACCCTGGCGGTGTTAATACCAGTTGAGCTAGACAGGACAATGTTTTATTCAGTGCCGTTATTAGACGTTGGCCCTCTACCAGGCTAAAATAAGCTAGCAATTGGGGTCATAGAACTGGGCCACCCACAACGACAATCAAAACATTAGGACCAAAGCAGCGGGCTAACAGTCTGTATTTCCTGCTCCTTTTAAAGTGTGTCATAGCAGTCAAGTAAAAACAGATGTCAATAAACCATGAGAACCTTTATTTTACTATGCATCGCATGGGCTTTTCTGTTAATAAGTGCCATAAGAAAGGAGCACTCGACAGCAGACTGGTTGGAACAGAGAGGGTTTATGTCTGGAGCGTTGTACCACTCACCACATGGTCCGCTGAGAAGTCGATGTATCCTGGAAGAATCAGGACGTCACTGTTGAGACGGAGAGATACAGCTCTAGGTTAGGCCAAAAGCGTGGGATTATTCTCAATGGCACCCATGGGAGACAATACACAAAGAATCAAATACTCTGTTTTAAATACAAAAATGTAGATGGCATCAACTCACAATGAACTGATAGTGGGCAAAATGTGACACTAGACGGACTAGTCGAGGAGATGAATAAAATAAACTAGAGATTAAAAGCAACGCTGAATACTACAGTTGGATTCCCGACATCTGTTCAGTAAAAAAAAATTGACTGGTAAAATAAAATAAAATAAATAAATTGATTATGTATTTGGGGGGGTTTTCTGTTCAAATCAATGCAGGTTTAAGGAATATGCTTCAAAGATTCTTAGATTGATGCCTCTTTTCTAGCTACGTCCAAAGAAACGCATCACTTACACACTTCCCTACAGCGTAGCCTTTGACCTGGACAGATGAGTTGTTGACAGTAAAAATATCCCAGCTGAATGTTTTCCCCGGATCAGGAATAGAACCCCAGAGAGGACTGGCAGCACCCAGAAGAGGCTCTCCTCCGAAGAGATGTTTGCGGGGGTGTCCCGTTGCATTCTGTGTACGCCACGTGTGTCTGCTGAACTCATCCTCGAGGCCCAGTATGTCAGCCCCCACGGCGCGTTTACCACCACGCCACGAGACAAGTCCATTAGTCCAATGGTTCATTTGCCCGCGTAGCCACGCATCCCCTTCACTTTGTATTAGACGCAAAGGATGATAGGGGTGGTCTGTGAGTACTGGTTCAGTGTCAGTGTGTTGGGAGGACGGCGATAACGTCACTAATGGAAGTGGTTGGGAAATGAATGTCAAACTTCCTTTGCTGGCTGTATTCTAATACAGACCTACAACGAAACCATTTGAACACATTCAACCTAGCTACTTCCAACTGCAGTCTTTCCCTTTCCATACATGGTCCCCAGCACTGGTCAGCAGGGTGTGTGTGAACACCTGAAATCCCTAACCTGGTAGTGTTTGATACAGGGGGAGAAATTAATCATATTGGGTTTATCTCTTAATGAATAAGCAGCAAGCTATTTATAAACTACACATCCTCTGCAAGCACATGCTCCTGTTTTAATGATGGGAGCTGAATGGTTGATGGTTGCTGATGATTTCACTAGCGTGCATGATTTAAGGATCCCAGAATTAATTTTAAATATATACATGTACTTGTATGTAAAGAATACATAATATAGAGGTGTTGCATTGGTAAAGTCACTTGAACTTTGGCTAAAGATTTATTCATAGATGGATTAGTAAGTAGTAGTTAACAATTACACTAGGTATGTTGTGTGGGCAATAATTAGTTAAGACCAAGTGTGGAAACAAAAGTAGAACAATGTACAATGTGTTTGTTGCCTTGTTATGGAGTCCCAGTATGTTTTTTATGCTTGTTTTGGATTCCTACTCCCTAGTAGTAGTAGTCGTCGTCGTCGTCGTCGTCGTCGTCGTCGTCGTATCGGACCGAGTCCAGAGTCCAGGGTTGAGACATGTTCATATGGAGCGCCGGAGGAACATATGGGTAGATTCTTTAACACATTGTGCAAGTTCAGATCTAAATTTGGGACCTGTTGGTGTAGAGTGGTATATTTAGAGTAAAGCCTCATGGAGCAGCGGTCCCAAAATTACACTGATGATGAATGGATTTCCTGTTCTACAAAATAAGTACAAAAAAAGACAAATACACAAAATCATCCTCCGTCATGTAAACAAGTAAGGGTACGGTTGACAAAGAAAAACAATGCGACGCCGTTAAGCCAGTATTGGGGTAATTCAAAATATGTATTATTGTAAAAATAGTAACTGGTGCGGGTAGCTTTAATAAAACAGTGTATATTGGCAAATAAAATGTGTGCATCTGAGAACACAGACAACCTAAAATTCAGGGGTGTCAAACATACAGCCCGCGGATGACTTTGCTAAGAGTGAAAATTACAGAAAGACATAAATTTCATTTCTATAAAAAGGTAGCTGCTATTCCTAATCCATCCACTGGGGGCCACACTATCAGTAAGAGCATGCCATAAAGTCCATGGCATGCTTACTACTCTTAACTTGTTTTACAGTCTATGGCATCTATGCCATAGACAGACCTTTTTTAATGCGTCCGGTCTTTTGCGGTCAAAAGCGTGACACCCTCACCCCCAAAATGTCTGTCAAAAATGAAAAAAGTGGACACAGAGTGCAGTTTTCCAAGAAAAATTTACCACATCCTATTCATTTATTTTTTCAGTGGTAACTGGAAAACCTGTGTGTTTGTTGTGTTCGCAGCAAGTTTCTGTGCTCAAAGAATATAATATTCGGCGCCACTATGAGACTCACCATGGCGAAAAATACGACCGCTTGCAAGGACAACTGCGGAAAGAGAAGACAAATGACCTGCTAGCAAGTCTAAAGAAACAACAGTCCGTTTTTACCCGGTGCAGAGAGATAAGTGATGCAGCAGTGAAAGCTAGCTACCTTATTGCTAACGAAATAGCATCATCCTCAAAGCCATACTGTGAGGGTGAGTTCGTGAAAACATGCATGCTGAAGGCTGCAGAAATCGTGTGGCCCAAGAAGCGACAGGCTTTTGCCAACATTAGCCTAACGAGGAATACTGTGAGGAAAGGATTACCGATCTTTCAGCAGATTTTGGATAGCCAAAAGAAGCATAAAGTCAAGTCATTTGTAGCATTTTCAGTTGCAATCAATCGACGAGAGCACTGCCATTACAGATGTTGCTCAACAGGCCACATTCATTCGTGGTGTTGATGAGACTTTGGCGGTCGCCGAGGAGTTCCTTGAGTTGGTACCTTTGACCGACACCGCTACAGCGAATGACATTTTTAGCGCTCTCGTTGGAGCGCTGGACCGGGTCGGAGTGGACTGGACCCGTGCTGTCAATGTTGTTGACAGCTCTGTAGATCAACTGTGAGCTGAAGTTGCAATGCACATGTGTAAATTATAAACTGAAGCACAGTATTGTGAAATTGCACTTGTTTTTCTTAACAAATTGCAAGGGTTGTGAATCAGAATGTCTCTTAAGAATATGGAGGTTGATGAGTACAAACGGTTTGTAATTGTTTTTAAATCGATCCAGTAATTGCTTCAAAAACAGCGTAAATGCGATGTCTGCTCCGGAGGCAAAAGCGCTCATTGCCATTAAAATAGGGTTTATCATCCAAAAACCTTCATCAGTGATTTAAACAGAGAAATATTGTCGTTATGTATGCGTTATTTTGCTATTTTACTGGTGTGGCCCACTTGAGATCAAAGTGGGCAGTATGTGGCCCCTTAACTATAACTAACATTCGTAGAAACAGGAGTGCTTATTGGTGCATCATCAATCCCACTGAGACAATCCTGCGCAAACGACTTCATCTGGCATCAGCAATGAGAAATAGGTCT
Source organism: Lota lota (assembly GCA_026745465.1). NCBI lineage: Eukaryota > Metazoa > Chordata > Actinopteri > Gadiformes > Lotidae > Lota > Lota lota. Next base: position 541,607 of record JACYXH010000472.1, on the reverse strand, counting down.
CATTTTGCATTCTAGCAGTGGGAATTGTCCCCGTTCCATGAATGTTAATGCCACCAACCGCTCGGGTTGGACCCTGGCAGGTTAGCAGAAGCCATAAAAGTACGGTGCCATTTACTTGTATGTGAGCCCGTCTCCCCCGTTGAACAGTTGCTGGCCCGTCAATCCATCGTCCGGGATGTAACCTGTCTCTCCGCTGATCAGGAATTCCGCCATGACGTCCGAAACACTGCCAATTTATGTTCAGCTATATTTTAAAATTAAAGCAAAAGTCTGAAGGCCCGAGAGACCCAGCAATAACTTTCCTCGTCGCTTGGCGCCGCGTGTTGTCGCATGCAGTGTCAAGACGCTCCGGGCTTGACGCCTTCCTCCCTTCCACAAAATAATATCCCAAACAACCGCAGACGACTGGATCCCCAGGGTGTGTGCTTGGTTAAATTCAGAACGGGAACGGCCGATAATTGATTAAGTCCCCAGTCTTTTTTCTTGCAGGGTGTTTGCTCGCCTCAAAGCCTTCTTTAAGGAGTGAAGTAGCACGTGTATCATGTCCCACCAGTCAGACCGATTTTCTCCTATGATGTCAGATCCGGCTCGCGCCCCCCCCCCCCCCCCCCCCCCCCCCCCCCCCCCCCCCACACACACACACACACACACACACCAAATCAGACGACGCGTTGAACCATCAATACTGATGAATTTACGATAGAAAGCGCCATTTCCATTGCATTCAACGTTGCAACTAAGGCACATAACCCCACTGCACGATCTTGTCCACATAAAGTGCATAATTACGCCTATATTTGGTCGTCGATGTGTTGTCAAAAATAAACTAGGCATACATGGCATGTATGTGAACTCAAGGAGAACACAAGAGAGGACGTACAAACCACCGTGGATTAATGGATCTACTATGGAGAGGGTGAGTACCTGGGAGTCCACATCACAGAGGGTCTGACATGGTCAACACACACAGACGCTCTGGTGAGGAAGGCAAGGCGGCGCCTTTTAACTCCTCAGGCATCAGAGTCCCCCGGAGGATCCTTCAGTCCACTCTGGAGCTGCAGAGCATCCTGACAGGAAGCATCACTGCCTGGTCTGGATGCAGTTCTGTTCAGGATAGCACGGGTCTGCAGAGAGTAGCCTATTGGAACTTCACTCCCCTCACTGCAGGACTTATACAGCAGGAGATGCAGAACCAGAGCCTTTTAGGATTATGATGGATCCTCAGCACTCCGACAAGCTCGAACACATCCACACACAGATATACATATAGCGACTATGCATATTTTTATTTTATATTTACAGATCCCTTAAATATACCCCTGTTGCAAATAGTGTTATTCTATTTACGGTAAATCGTTTTTTTTGTTGTGTAAATACTTTTACTCTTGTTTTTGCACAATCCAGTCAGCATTGCCACTTTCGTTTCACTGTACATCCTGTTATGTGTATGTGACAAATAAAGTTTTTGTAACTTGAATAATTAAATGTAGTTGTTTAGTCGCTGAAATTAAAACGCCTTGGCTATATCACAAACCATGTTTGCATTGACATATAGAATCATGAAAGCTTTCTTCAAATGAGAAACTTTAACTTCCCTTACCATTGATTTTGCTGTATATTATTTAAACAATCATAATTGCCATTGTTTGCAGTACAAATCTTCTGAACTTTGAGAAGCCCCCCACCCACCCCATACAGTGTATGCATTTGTATTAATAAACACACAGGAGACAGGTGCCGGTTTTAAAAACTCTCAGTAACTATTTCTGTATTAATGTACAACCATTGAAAATTACATCTTTTTTTGGGGTCTTTTCTTTTTCAGTTTCTTTCTTCTTCAAACGATTCATCAGCCATATTCCAGAAGGAAAACAAAAAGAGAAACAGGAAACAAAAATGGAAGAAAAAAAAGACTACCATAAAAATTAAATAATAATGGACAAAATGGGCTAAGGAGGCAAAATAATAGCTTGTTTATTTTTTTTTTTCCATTCCGGAGTGTTTGAGCATGGATGTGTGCGTGCGCGTGTGTAATGACATGAGTGTTTAGTGTGCATGCGCTTGCTTTACAATGAGCAGAGTATTAAAAGGACGTATGGGTTATGCTCTTAGGTTCAGCTGGGTTTTCACAGTCCGATCACTGGGAGACATCAGGAGAAGATCTACATTTGACTAACATCAGTGTCAAATATTTTTTACATCCACCTTTATCGAGTTCATCTTGCATTGTTAGAATCATAAAACAACACAGCAAATAACATCTAGCCACTGTGATGGCACCATCATAGATCAACGCAATCACAATTTCTGACCGGCTCTAATTTATGCCAAGTGAGTTCAGTTGCTTTAGAATTGACAGGACAAGGACACTCCCCACAGCACCAATTTGGAACCAATCAGAAACTTGCAAATGCAAAAGAATCTGCTTCACTAATCTGTCCCAGCAGTTCAAATTTAGTATTTGGTTGCTCTTCATTGTTTGCAGTTATCTTTTTCATCAAAATAATATTGCGGCCCTATGAATAAAATCTAAAAGTAAAACGGCAAGCGTTCCATGCGATGTACACCAGGGAACGTCTTCAGTTTGGTATGAATACAAGACACGATGTCATCTGGGTGACCAGACCGTGAAAGCAGAGAAGTTTTGGAACCGCCAAGAGTGATACACGAACCAGATCTTCTGGAAACCGAAGGACGTTGAGAAGCAAAGTGAGGAGAAAGACCCCAAGAAGAGGAGGATACAATCGTGCCATTCTGTCCACCCTGCCAGACCACAGCCAGAGAGGGAGCGAGAGAGACGGGTGAGAGAGGGAGCGATGGGTGAGAGAGGGAGCGATGAGAGCGAGATCTCACACACACACACACACACACACACACACACACACACACACACACACACACACACACACACACACACACACACACACACACACACACACACACACACACACACACACACACACACACACACACACACGGTGTGAAGGAAGTATGGACCGTGAGAAGGTCAAGGATGGAAGGAAGGATGGCAGTGGGGGGGGGCATGCTGGTGTTTGGCAGGCGCGTTGGGGCTTCAGGTGTCATGGAAGTCCTTCAGCAGTGTGCGTCTCCTCTGCTCTGCGATGTGCATTTGATTCTCCAGATCCTGCAGGACCACAGTGACACAGGTGTCAATATGAGGGTAAAGAATAGACATGTGCACACTCATACTTGATGTGATGCAGCCTAGTACTTAATATAATGATACAAAATAAAATTAACCCATACACGATACAGTCCTGCATTATTATAGTCAATAAATTGTATTAGTCAAAGTACTATGAATCCTGGATTGAAACAAAAGTCATAAAATCACCCAGTTTCACATCCTCTCACTCGCAGTCTCTAATGCCCTCACCCCGTTCTATCCCACTATCCTCCCTGCTCCCCCCCTTTCATTGTCCCTCACACTCTCCCCTATGAACTCACCCCCACCCACAGACTGTAAAAAATGTGGACGTGGCATCCGTGACGCCACCCATTGCTTCAGACAACCGTTATGAAGCCATATGGAGATGAACTAGCCACTGAGATCCTAACCGAGTGAAGAACAAATGTCTTCGCTTTGTGTTACAACAATTAAATCTCATATTTCCTATTGACTTAAAATGGTGAGCAGCCTTTTTGCATTAAACCACCGCGAGCCACCTACAGGCCGGTAGAGGAACTACACATTAGTAGCTTCCGCCAGGGCGTGGCGTGGCTCCACCCCACCCCTCCCCGTGTCCCGCCTCGCTCACCCCTCTGTCGTTGGCACTGAGCTCGCCCTCCCCTCCCACCACCACGCCTCTTTCGTAGCTGTCCGCGCGCTCCACCTTCCATGACAGGTTCTCGATCTCCGCCTCCAGCTGGGCCTGCTGGTACTCAAACTGCAGGGGGGGGGGGGAGATAAACCACATTCACATCATGCGTTTATTCACCTGACTGGTTATCTTTACAGCTACACATAGTTCACTGTACACGCACCAGAGAATACATGTACATTACTTGCGTAAATGTTTATTTTCCATGCCAATGAAGCACTTTTGAATTGAAATTGAATTGCGGGAAATAGCATAGAGAAGACAAAGGGAAAGAAAGACGGTGATGAAGAGATGAAAGGGGAGGGAGCAGGAGCATATGGAAAGGGGAAGCAGAAGGTACCTACCACTAGGGATGGAGAGGGATTTGTTGTTATGTTGCTCACCAGTTTCTTGCGAGGCCCAGACTCCATGTAGTAGGCGTAGGGGTAGGTGTACTGCAGCGTATAGCGACACTAGACCCACACACAAACACACATAATTCACAATATCACTCATGCAATCATGGATTCACTGGGTTAAAAAGGGAACCACTTGTAGATCTTCATCATTTAGACAGCTTCAACACAATGATTGTCATGTAAAAAGGTAAACAAGGTCAACCCGTAGGCTATGGCCAGCCCTGAGCTTTACCTCTAGTGATCATCTTTTGGGAGATTGTACAGCGAATTCTGCCCCCCCCCCAACATCTGCATTGTGTGGATGCCCCTGCATCCAGTCTTATTTAGAGCCCGATCGATACATCTGTTGGCCGATTTTAACGGCTGATATTGACCTATCACAGATATATCCGTATCGGCGTATATGTTTGCTGATACGCGTGTGTGTGTACGAGTGAGTGAGTGTACGAGTGAGTGAGTGTACGAGTGAGTGAGTGAGTGAGTGAGTGTACCTTGGCCAGCAGTTTGGCTGCGTTCTGGAGATACTGCCAGTCGATCCAGGTGCCCAGGTTGTTCATCACCCGCTCCTGGATCTTCTCCTGGATGCGCTGGTACGTCTGGGCCTCCAGCTGGAGGGACTTGTTGTGGTTCTCCCACTGGATGAGCAGCACCACAGCGTTATGTTAGTCACTACAATGGACTGTGGTAGGTTACAATCCAGTCTGCATTACAAACAGACCAATATGGCATTCAGTGGACACTTTGATTAAAAAGCTAAATGACACATGATCGATGGTCTCGGTTAGGTATTGATGCAATTATAAAAATAAAAATAAACACCTTTCTGTAATATTTCTCAATTATTTAAGCTCTTGGTATTAGTATTTTTGTATTGACGATAATGGTCCAAATGCCCCGATTTAGCAACCATATCCCAAACCAGTTTCAACTAGAATAAGAACAAAACAAAGAAGACGACACCTGCTTTATGCTTCAGCGTCCATACTACCCGCCTGCTTGGGATTGTGTCCGGGTGAGTGTGAATCAGTTACATGTGGTGCCTGCGCTATGGGCCACCCACCCTCTCAAAGTAGAAGAGGTATTTCTTCAGCGCCTCGCGGGCTTGGGCCTGCTGGCTCTGGTTGACGATGTCGGGGTTCTCCTTGTAGCGGCTGCACTCGTAGTACTCACTGCCGTGGGTCTTCCAGTCCCCCAGACACATCCAGCAGAAGTCTGAAGACACACACACAGCCCGTTACTTCCGAGGGCCTTGCTCCAACCACCGAGATGCATATGGGGGAATGTGATGTGGAGTGGGTGATGTGGTGTACCGACAGTAAGAGTACACAGGGACTAGAACCCCGAACATGCAGCGCACAGTAAAAGTACACAGGGACACGGTCAATGTAGACAGGGACACAGTCAAAGTACACGGGGAACAGAGGCTAACCGAGGGAGGACAGAACCGCATGCGTTACTCACCGTGTTTGCACTTGGAGCATTGCTGAAAAGACAAGACAAAGGAGACTCAGTACTAAATCATTTACCTTCATTTCTAGTTCAAAACTGGCTATTTTAGCAACGCGGAAGGTGGAAAGATAAAAGGCGAGGTCAACCAGTGTTTCCCCTACATGCAGCCAGCATGAAATTATGTTTGGTGCCCCAAATGTTATTTGTTTAATGAAGAATATATACATCATAGGTGCCCCTTACTGCACCCCCCTTAATTGTTACAGGGTCATTATTGGCATTGGAGAAATATTGTGGAAAAATATTGATAGCAAAATAGTGTTCTGCTATAGAATAATAAAAGAAACATGATAATACTGTAGGGGGCATTAGCTCATGAATGGATTTAGACTAAATGTAGGAAGGGGAAAAAGTAACACAACATGACTCAATAATAAAGTAGAAAGTATACTACATATTTGAGTGTGTGGAACTGAAGCAACAGTAATATGAAACCAAGACGATGTGATGGCTACAAATTGCACAATAAAAACTATTTGCGCCAACATTAATGCCAAACTATTTGCCATTAATGTACAGATGTATAGGCCTTCTTAGTGAGAACACTGACCATGTGGTTGCACCCTCCGTTCTTCTCAATGCAGATATTGCACTTCGGACACTGTGGAGCAGAAAGGGAGATATATACCAGAAGGCTCATTCAAAACAACCCATAACATCATTACAACAGTGAAACACGATATCCCAGCGAGAGACATAGGGATGATGTAGTATGAGACGGAGAGAGTTTACTGCAGAAGAGAGTGCATGTGCGTCAGTAAGTGCACGCCTTACATCTTTAGTGTGTGCGCTGATGTAGTTTGCCGTCTCCGAGTCGTCGGCGCACTTGGTCAGCCATTTCCGGATGGTGGGGCAATCCGTGGGCGCGTGGTACATCTGGCGGCATTTAAAACTAGGGCAGCCACAGATAAACAGAGAGGGAACCGTTTATTCATGGTTAATAGCACCCTGACAACCAACCAATCTCCATAACACACACACACACACACACACACACACACACACACACACACACACACACACACACACACACACACACACACACACACACACACACACACACACACACACACACACACACACACACACACACACACACACACACACACACACACAGAAATAGACCCATTGCAAGGCCTTGTATGGCATTAGTATTGAGTCGAACATTAGTTCAAGTGAAACTGTTTATAAATAATTCCCATGTGCATGTTGTTATTAATATCCAGACAAACAAGTGGCAAGCATGCGGGACTGCGCTGCGGTGCATGCGGCGGGCCGTACCAGAAGACCTCCATGCAGCGGATGCACTGCACCCTGCGGGCCCGGGGCTCCTGGACCTGGATCACGATGGGGCAGTCGGCACCGGGACACAGCTGGAGCTGGAAGTGGCTCTGGAGGGTGGCGAGTGGGAGGGGGAGGGAGTGGATTAAAGCTAGGGTAGGCCATTTATTTTAGAAGGATTTCTCATCATATTTGTTGGAATTTTCTTTACGTCCCGACAGCAATCGATAAATGAAATGCCCAGACAAAAATAATAAATAAATAAAGTAGTATCTGTGGCGGACCTGTATTAAGCCTGTAATAATTTAATTCAGTCCGAATGAAATGAGCCGATGGCCTACCGGTCTACCTACCAGTGCACAGTGACCATGCACTCATTGGGCATGACCGGAATCTTCCGCAAGGCTAGGCAGACTTGTTGCTAAAGCTAGCGAGCTAGTGACGTGTTTTGGGGGAGTGGCTTTTGAAGGAGGCAAGAAGGGAAGGGTGGGAATTTTTCAGTTTGATACTTTCAAAAGCTAGCTTACTCTGGCTGGTTTCTCTGCATTGTCAACCGTAGCTTTAATAAAAGCTACATTACAATAGAGATCTGTGGACTTAAGAATGACACATGAACCCACTTTTTTTATGGCCCACATGGCTTACATTTTCATTAGACTCTTTCCACTGTAAGGACAAATCTATTTAACCATTATTTAACCGGAGGAAAGAAAACTCATTGAGAACACAAATCTATTTTTCGAGAGTGCCCTGAGGTTTGACATAATCTTTATAGCCATCCATTCCTAGACAACACTTTTAGGCAAATGATAGTACTACAGTGAGACCTTTGAGCGTGAGAACGAGAGATACAAGGATAGGTCAGATGAAGGAAAACTGAGACCAGGCATGAGTCATCACAGTGGAGGGTACCTCCACGTAGTCCCTGAAGAGGTAGCGTCTGTACTTGTCTTTCAGCTCTTCTCCCGGCAGGAGAGGAAGCACAAAGTCCTCCGGCATTTGCAAGGAACAGTCCTGAGCCATGCACGAAACACCTGCCGCACACACACACAATTTCAGGCTATTTCCACTCTATACCTGATACATATGCAGATGCTTTTTTTTTGCCTCCGTTCCTGGGGTGCGTTCTACTGTTTGCACACTCCACAGTGGATGGCTCTGAAACCCATCGGTCTCACACTGCTGTATGGATGGGAAAGACATATTTCCGAAAATATTACACGAACTAATCGTGGTCTGCGATAGTGGCGAGTGGTCTGCACATGAGATATGAGAGATGGAATTCATTTTCGCCTTCACTTTGCATCGACAGCAACAATGCTGGCGAACACACTAGTATGGAACGGAATTTACGTTGAAACACGCCGTAGTGATGTGAGAACATGTTACTGGTTCACTCTCAATGTCATTAGTTTGCCTTAGTTTGAACGATAAGGAAAATCTACTTTAAAAAAGAACGTTTTGTATCCGTGTTTTGACAGACACGGTGTTCTCAAGCGTGTCTCCTGTAAGATAAACAAACAAAACAAAACCGAAGTTTAAACTTTGTGAGGCGTGACTGCGAAGAGACAGTGTGACTGCCACTTGAAATTGGAGTGAGTGAACGTACACCCACACTCAAATTTCGACCTTTTGTAAATGTACAAGCAAAACCAAATTTGTTTTGAATCGTGGACGAAGGACTCACCCACTCCCAGGCCATCCTTGACGAGCACGGTGCAGTGCTGCTCCCAGCATGCTTTGCAGAAGGAGTGCTGACAGGGCAAAGCCAGCAGGGCGTCCCGCCGCACCACCTGGAGACACACTCCACACTGGAGGGACTGAGGGGCCTATGGAACAAACACACCCACACAACGGTGATGAGCGCAAATATACATCACCCGACATCCCATCATATCGGGGGGGGAGATTCCTTAAAAAAGGGGACACGGTGTAAACCGTGGTTACGAAAATGTTATTTCAGTAGATCTACATGCATTTGTATATTTGTATTCATTTGGCTGATGTGGTTATGAATTTTTATCACTGAGTCATTCATATTTATAATATGCATAATCAGTACAATAACACGAATATTTAAAATGAGTACAATAGTATCATTTTTATCTCGACCTCAAAGACCTCATTGGTACATGGAAACAGAAGCCCAGAGCACATAAACGTCCCCTAGTTTGCTGAACAAGTCGACCACTTGTGTTGAAACAAGACCCTACGCGCATTATTACCGAGCTCTCGAGGCCACTGTTGCCCAACATGGTGCCAGCACATTTTATGGGTTCTCAAAAACATACCCTAAAACAAAACAGCGGTTAACAAAAAAATGTTTTTTCTGAGCACATAATCAGGGAATGAAGTCATTGATACGGTTCTTGCCGTTCCCTAAAAGAAATCAGTGATTGCTCAAGAATTATTCAAACGCCAAGCACAGCGGTAAATACACAGGATATAGATTACATACACGACTCACGGTGAGTGTTCTGCAAGTGCTACTGGGCTGCACCAGGGCATCGGACATCAGCAGAGATGAGTTGGACTGGTATCTATGGAAACCGTGACCAGAGCACACAGTCAGTTCAAAAAGGTGTGTCCGCGTGTGTGTCCAGATTGATGGAAACACGAAGCACAAACATGAGCAACAGATGGACAAAGACGGAATGAAATAGGAGTGTGAGGAAGAGGAGTGCAAGAGAAAGACCTGTAGATGGAAGGTGGAACGAGGGGAGAGGGCATGGGTGTGTATCTGTTACCTGTCAAGTATTAGTGACACCTGCCAGTGAAAATGCACAAGCACCAGTTTAGCTACCGCCGGTAATACCTGAGCGAGAGAAGAGAGAGGAGGAAGAGACAGAGGTACAGAATTGGAGGGAGATGAGAAATAATGAGAATAAAAAACTGACATATCGCTTTTGTGACATAACGTTTCTCAAAAATGTTCACACAAAAATGTTTACTTTTTACTTATAGTTCCTACCAACACTATAGAAGCGACTAAATACGTTTTTTTTTGCATTTCATTATTATATTGCAGTTTAATTTGTCACCACTTGCCTGTCCGCTGGACTGAACTCTTCCAAAGCAACATCCCATTAAAATCTACTCTACCGGTGTCTACTCAAGCCAAGGTCCGTGAAATACAAGGCCCTGTGGGTGGGGGGGGGCCCTTACAGAATGGGTGGTGCTGGACCATATCCAGCGTGTTTGGTAGGTCTCTTTTGAACGACTCAGCATTAAAATCCAATTGGATCTGCCACTTGAATGCATGTTGTCCCTCTGCGCCAGGAACAGGCTGAGTGACACTTGTGCTTTGTAAAAGGCGGTACTTCATTGAAATTCGTAGATTGGGATTGGCCAGAATCAGGATAAGGGAAAACCTCCAACCAGCCCCATTGATTATCTGTGTAATAAGCAGGCAATATCACATATTAACTAGCCTACACAAACCTAGCCCTTTTACAAACATTTTTATATAATACGAAAAGCAGTCCCACATAAGTACTGTTATTTACAACCGCAGTACTTCGGAGGGACAGGATATTGTTGTGGCTAGTGTGATTGACTCCCAGACGAAAGAGGAACTGGGTTCCCCCAGTTCATCCCCTATGTCCACAGACCGAGCCAAAAACTCCCAAGGGGCGGAGGTACGCCTTGTTTCCAGTTTCGTTACGGAGATGTTCTACCGCCGTGAGTGAATCAAGTTTTCAAAAGCTGATTTTAAAAAGTGTATTTCTACAGTGGCCAGTCTACACCTTGTTGGCTGTGTTTGTGTTCACCAATTACAAGCTTACAGATCCCTTCCTCATGCAACATGATAGGTTGAAACAAATATGAAGCAAAAGTACGTGAAACGCCCCCATTCACTTAGATCGGCGCTCGCCTGCCATCAGACATTAGAGACGGTCCTTCAGTCGGATTCGAGAGACTAGCGAAAAACTAAATACTTCAGCACTGTTGCACTCACCTTCAGCAAGGCCGCCACATTGTTCACCTCCTCGCTCAGCACCCGCTGGCTCTCCTTGTAGGTGAGGCAGGTGAACTGGTACTCCTCAGGGTCGAACGAGTCAGCCCCCTGCTGCTCCACGTCGCTGGCCACGCCCTCATAGTAGTCAGCGATGTCGCCCTGGTCCTCCTCCTCTTCCTCATCCTCCCCGCCATCGTCATCTTCGTCGTCCTCCTCCGAATTCACGCCGTAGTCTTCCTCATTGCTATCCGACGCCTGGCTGTTCATATCCACAGACATCCGGGATGGCCAATCAGATCAACCCAGACAGGTGGACGGCCCCGCCTACCTGTCGGAGCACACCTGACGGATTGGCAAAATTAAATCAAACAAAAAAATATCTTGTCCGGAGCTACGCCTCTTTTGGGGACGTTGTCTGCCGTGGCTTGGTCCTCTCTGGGGGAGTTCTGGTGCGGATACAGAGATGCTACTGGCCGGTCTTCCTGTCTGTCTGTCTTGAGGGCGGGGTTTGAGCTGAACGAGCTCAGCAGCAGCGGAAGAAGCAGAAGAAGTCACACTCTCCGTCACTCATCTTCAGGGCGAGAGGAGGGTCCGTGGTGGGGCTGGAGGAAATAAAGACTGGGGGGAGGGGGAAGAGAGATGAGATAAATAAGATAAGAAATTAAGGGGGGGGGGGGGGGGGGAGTAAAGGTTTTGTGTTGAAACAATGATCCCCTATCCAACTCACATCGCTTTATGCAAGTCAGCTTGTGGTACATGGAGGTCAGTTTACCGCACTGCCTTGTGTGTGTGACCGTTGGCCCAGTAATCTGAATAGTCACGTTATCCGCTAGTTGAGGCCTTAAACAAATCTCAGCAAGGTCAAGCAGCCGTCTCACAGAGGAACACACTGCACCGGGGACAACATGATGAAGCAAGCCAAGGCTGGCACATTATGTTCGGTGTTCAAGTGTCCCAATGTCTAACAAGTATTTAGAAAACCTTCTCGGTCCATCTGCAAACGGCCGCCCACCACACACATACTTTGTAATGTGTTGGAAAAAGTGCAAATTAAATTCTACACTGCATATTCTGTTGGGAACTCCACTCAAGTTTATTAATAGTCAAGATCCTATTACCACAGCTCTTCATAATTATTCTTGCACGCTTTAATCCCACTGAAACCAATATACACCACAGAATAACTTGAAGTTGGTCTGTCCCACTCCCGTTAGAGCTGACAATTATTCTACCTTGTTGTCACCCAACACTGAAGTAAGTGATTCATTTCTGCAGATAAATGTCATCAAGAGTCGTCTTGATCACGGATGCCCACAGGTAGCCTGTGTGGACAATGGCGGGATCAAACCTAGCACCCGTAGTCTAGGAGGGGAACACCCTAACCTAGCCAATACACTATCCGGCCCCCATAACACAACAACCTGGGCAGCAGGTGTTCAGTGTGTCGGACTGGCTCAAGGCATGTCCAGACCTGTTTCGACCATCACTGCAAGTCAACGCTCTGACCTTTGACAACCACTTGATGCTCAGAATTCATTAAGGGTGGCAAGCTATCCCGAAACTGTGACCTCAGACCTTACTCGCCGCAGAGGGATGTGCCGCCTCTACGCCATTATCCAATCATGATAGTCATAGGGAATGTGACATGCTTTTGATAGATCATAACAGCCACCTGTATATATTCAAACCCAGCTCTGGTTCATTACCGCACGCTATTTGATGTTAGGCAAAGTTTAATGGCAGTCAAAGTCTTAGCTTTTACTAAGCTTTTTGGAAATGTATGATTATGTAGTAAAAGTATGACCATGTAGTAAAACATAATCACCAGTAGGGCTGACAAGTTCTGGTCAGTTTGTCGACATGCACTTGTTTGACCAATCGCTGGTGTTACTCTTATCAGGAAAAAAATCACTTCTTAATCCATTATTTTTGGGGGTGGGAGGGCAGACCAATGTATAAAATTTTTGAGTGATCGCCTATATTGTGTTAGAAATAACATTAATTATGAATAACAATTATATTCAAGGCTGAGTAGTTCCTGTTATAAGAATCGTATGGTTCACCACAGCCTAGACTTGGTTTCGAGTTATCTTGTTTTACACTTGAATGAGTCATCATGAAAATTGGGGGAACTTCCCAAGGGCAGACAGTGATTATCCAGCATTAGACTAAGGGGTTTACCTCAGCGGCCATTTTAACCGTAGCTGCTTCAGTCCTAAACCTCACAGAGACTGAAAAACCACCTGCACAACCTTCCAAGGGTTGTTGTTGTGTTTTCCAGCACCAACGGTTGGACATTTTCTATCAAATTGTTTTTGCTGCAATTAAAAAGAAAATTAACCACCATATCTGCAAACTAGCTTTTATTGTGCTACCGAGGTTGTTGAGAGTTGTCTGGTGAGAAAAATGGCAGTTGTCTGGGACAACTTAATTTTTGTAATGTTTTTCTGAATTAACATGATTATTATCTCGGAATTCCGAGAAAGCTTTATGGAAAAAAATTTCTGCCCTTGTTTTTCGGAATTAACAAGATTATTATCTCAGACTTCCAGAAAGGTTCTCATAAAAAAAAAAAAATGTTTTGACTTTTTCTGATTTAATGAGACATCTCAAAATCCCAAGAAAAGCTGTCATTCACTTGAGAGCTCGATTTCATGGAAGCAAACATGTCCCGCCTGCTTTGTTTAATCCAGTTAGATTTTGGTTTGAGTTTGAGACATTGGGAGATTCTGCTGTCTTCGAGTAAAATAGACGCCATCGTTCTTGTTTGTCGACGGGTCGAACCCTGGTAATCCAAGGAGACAGGTCTGATAAAGACACATAATAAACTACCCTTTGTGCCAAATTAATTTATTAACCTAATTAAGAGATCGGTGTTTCACGTCAATGCGTCAATTATTGTGCGTTATTGGATACGATAACGCACAAGAACCCTATTGGCCATGGTTCCAATCTGGCCGCAGCCCTCCACCTGAGTGGTGTAACCAACAAGCCCAGCGACAGCCCCCCATGCTCACATTCCGCCCCGACTAAAAATAGTCCCCAGAACTGGGTGACATACATATTGGTGGGCTGATGTGTCAGAGCAGCTCGCAGAGCAATAACGACACATTTAAATGGACTGTGCAGAAATTAAAGGGAGAGGGGGGGGTCTGTTTCTGGTAGCTACCAGCTAGCTCCAGGGGCCGGCGGAGATCGTGGAGACTTGTGCTCACAAACTAAATGAAGCAAAGTCAATTGGGTGCTAATGTTAGCCAGGTTAGCTCCGCCGGGCTAGCGTATTGACGCGTTTAAAAGTAAACTGCGAACGAGCGGCGTGTCGACTCCCATCGGTCAACAAATCACACACAATAGGACATGTCGGAGGTAGTCTCCGGTGAAACTTTGCCCAGGACTCAGCACAGCCATCACCACACACCCATTGTTCTTCATACGAATACACAAAAACACACAAGAGGGGCGACGTAGCCATCCCCTGCTGTGGTCCGCAAACGCCTCACTCTGTCCCAATCTATACCGGGGATGAGATGTAAACAAGGCCTGCTTTACCGCGATACCGACGAGACATCACAAGAAGCACCAGGGCCGACTATCACAACACAAAGTCGTTCATATTTACCTTCTCGAACTGCGTCGAGTCAGCTTACAATGAAAGCCAAAAGTGGTTTGAGAAGATCCAGAACCGATCTCACTCCGCTTGCTCGGTAGCCGGAAGGTGGATTCTTACGTATTTATAAATTATGTCACTTCCGCGTACAATGTTGCATTATGGAGTATTACTGGCTCTACTGATTTAAAGATATATCGTACAGATATTACAGATATCAGATATTACATTAATAACAAAAAAAATTGCACTGCGTTGTATGTTAGTTTTGAATTAATTGTGATAACGTTCGGTTTTCCAAAACGTGCATTTCCAATTTTTGTTTACAAAATCATATTCTGACAGTAGCTGTTGCTATACTAATATACCTGTTAGAGCTGTCCGAGCTTGATGTTCACAGTGCTCAGTCCCATGTGCAGGGGAGGAAATCCCTGAGTGTTTACCAGGCCTTTGCGTTAGTGGGGACAGGGGGTAAGTGAAAGTCATCAAGAGCTAACAGCTCAAGCACATTGTAATGTGCGTTTGTTACTAGGTCCCCTCCTTGGGTGACCCTTAAGGGCGACCGTGTTTCTAAGGTGTGTATGTGAGAGACTGCTGCTAGTTTGGCCAAAAACTGGCTAAATTGTACTTGTCAGTTCAGACACATATTTCAGTGATACGGTTGAAAATTTCTTGATATTTTTTTATGTTTTACAAATGGAGCAAAATGAACGCACACAAAACCAGTCATTTTAAATTTTTACTTGCATTCCAAAATGTCTTAGAAAAATACTTTCATACAAAAACATAACATTAATCCATACATTTTCCAAACACAAACATAGAAGAAAACAAACAAACGTTTGAAACAAACAATTCGAGACGACGAACACAAGAATGGGTTATGCGTGTACGGACCTAAACAATGAAATGTATTTATCATTTTATAATATGATGAATTAATTGAGTATTAAAAGGATCCTCATTCCTTTGATACTGAAAGACAGGCCATGTGAGACTTGGGGCAGACCCTGGTTGGGAGGTGGGACACAACTTAATGTCAGAGGATAATGATAGCGGTCCTTCCTTCCTTCAGTGTGAAAGGGGTATCAGAAATGTATTAGTGTATTTGTGTGTACGGTGGTAATACACATTGTGATCTTTTATATTCTCTTTATATATATATATAGTGTATGCATGACAGTATGGCCATGTAGTGGGTAATGTACAAGCAGAACTATCCCCTAGGTAACAGATAGAAAGAAACAGAAACGATAGAATTCCTGGCTTCCTGTGTGGAAAACGCCAGTTTGACGGCACTGTGTGTTCTTTGGTCCAAGTCAGGATCCTATTTCTCTGGATGATACCGCTCTCTCGCGGAGGGGCGTTCTGACTGGCACCAAAGTCTCATTTGGTCTGTCGACTGGAGCGTAAAAAGAACCAGGCGAGGGACTTCTCCAACAATTAATGCTATAGCTACCAAATTCCTAACACTTGATCTTAGTGGAACTGTTACACGAGCACTTGTATTTATTTTTGTTTACACCCCCATCTTTTCCCGAGGCATGCCTGACCAACTTTCTGAAGAGAGAGCAGGTGCTGTACAGCTTAGCTTTGAAGTGTGAGGTATTTTATTTTGGTACTGCCAATATTCCGTAGTTTTTTTTGTCACACTTTCTCAAAGGGAAACATGGTTTTCTCCTGGCATTTCCGCTCACGTTGTGTTATCTTCCTCTTTGGCCCACTCTTCCTCCCTCCCTCCTCCTCTCCTTCATCCTGTCTGTTCTGGGGCCAGGACATGGCCAGAGTTTCGGCTGGAGTCTTGGCTCCGGGGCCCTCGGCAGGAACCCCACCCTCCGCCTCCTCCTCGTCAGACGATAGGCCGTCCGCCCCCTCTCCGTCCTGGCCGTGGCCCTGACTCGAGCCCCCTGCTCCTCCAAGGCCTTGGCTCTTCTTGCCGTATCGCAGCTGGAGTCTCTCCCTGATCAGAAGGCCCTTCACCAGCAGCTTCCAGTTGGAAGTGGCCCGCTTCTCTCGCTTCTGCAAATGACAGGAGGACAAGAGTGGTGATTAACACATACTTCAACACCCTACAGTGTGTGTAAAAAAAGACTGTTGTACGTTGTATTTCTGTCTGTTCTGTTGACATTCTGGATCACTTTCTTGGCTGTTTCTATCATTTGAGAGTAGACAAGCTATTGTCTGCACAGTAGAAAAGCAAAACTTTAGTCGATGTCCCATTGCCCGGACAAATAAATCCGTATTTGTGTACTGCACTCAGTTAGTGGACAACTTGAATATGTAAATGTCATAGTCATAGATGTCACATCATTACAAATCCAGGACAGACATGAGGCCTATTTAAACATAATCACACACACCTCTCTCTCCTTCTGTTTTTGGAGCGCTTGATCTTCCTCCCAGGCTGCTCTGAGAATCTCTTCATGCTCCTCACACACAATGTAGCCGTCGGTCCTGAAACACACACACACACACACGCATCAACCGGCATGTGATGCTGAAGATTCACTCTCCACAGACTTGGGTTGTTTGGTTAGTGAATAAATAATAGTAGTTGGTGTGTTTATGTGTGTGCCTGTGTGAGTGAGTGTGTGTGTTTGTGGGCGCGGTTAGATAGTTCCTACACAGCATGCGAGTATCCTCCGTGGAAGTCGAAGCCCGTGACGGCGGGCGCGGCGTCCAGGTCCAGTTTGCGGGCCACGCGGTTCAGGGTGGGCAGCCGCAGGTGGACGCAGCCCACGGGCAACATGCAGGGCTTGAACAGGTACACGTTCCCATACTCGTTACGGGGCACCTAGGCGGGGCCAGGGGTGTGATTATTCATTACTAAGGAAACACAAAATGGACACTTCTCCAAGGGCATTTTGGGGGTGAGCAGAGGAGACCAACAGATACTTAAACACTGAGAATTTCCCCAAAACTGATTCTGCTTCTAATCCCTGTTTGAGTGTGGTTGTATGTTTTATTTTTATTTTATGTATTTTAAATTTTGATCTCAGTTCTGTGCTTTCTGCTGTGACACGCACATTTCCCATCTGGAAAAAATTAACCACCATCCAATCTTAACTCCACCCTAGCTGGACACGGTGCACCCACACCACCCACCTTGCCCTCCACAGCAATGGGGGGCTGGTACTCCTCCGTCTGCCACTCCCCAAACAGAGCCAGGTCCTTCTCCTCCTTTTGCTCCACCATCATACGCGCCTTACGGGACCGGTTGGAGAAGCCCTTTACCATCTGAAGACCACATAGAGGACATACAGCACACATCAGTGTTCAGGCTCTGTTTGTGGATGGAACATGTTGAAGATGTAGGCTATGGCAATGAACATACAGAGATGGAATGATATCGTCGATCGATCATCTTGTTCATTGATTGCTGGGATTGTGATCACAGTGAGGGACTTTGGATTATAGCTGCGACGGTGGAGGGTTCGAGAAAGATACAGCAATTACATTTTGTGAGGACAGATGGAGAGAACAGAGGTGAAAGACAGAGATCTAATGTCCATTTTGACATGGAGAGATTAGGCCTGGGGAATACTGCTGTTTTCTTAGCCCAGAATGAAAGCTTAAGGCAGTGAGTTGAAGGTTGTGTCGACACTACACCGGATAGATAGAGAAACAGCTTTTGAAAAGCTCAGTTTTGAGTGCTGGAAAATGCTGGCTTAGTGAGTATGGAAAGTCTAAATATGTTTCACATATTATCCGATGTAGTGTGGACATGGCCCCAAGACAGAAAAGAGAAACAATTTAAGAAAAGGGCATTTGGGATGTGGAAGAAGAGAAAGGATGAGATGATGAAATATAACATTGAATGAATTATAGGGCGTAATCCGCGAAACGGGCTGCAATGTTATCCTTTGGGGGAAATAGAGCCCTGTCAATGTACGTCCTCTAAAAGTGCTTGTTTTTGCCACTGACAGGCTCAGATTGTTATTAAAAGTGTCAGACAACATTAGGGAAAGGATCCCTATAGAGAAATACAACTTTTTTTCTTTACCTTGCACTTGATCCGGTCTGTTTGTTATTGTGTCTAACCAAGTCTCACTCAAGGAGAAGTCTGGGGTCCCTCAAATTGATGGGGAAATAGGGTCCAGGTTGAAAATCCCAAAGTTCTCCTTTAGGACGAGATAGGAAACGCTGGTGTGAAAAAGCGTCTCACCTTGAATGGCTCCTCTCCCAACCTGACGGTGCGTGCCTCCTTCAGCCAGGTATCTTTTGAGTGCAGCTGGTGAACACAGTCCCTGTAAACAGTAAAGGAGAATAGTCCCTGCAAACATTACTTACATATCACTTGAAATGACAAGCAAGGGGAGATTATTAGACAAAACTGTTAATGCCGATAAACCGGATATGCTGGTTAATATCTTTGCGAGGGATGCTTCGCACATGCTAATTGTCGACGGTATACCTCCCAGACTGACCTGGAGTATACGGGCTCCCCCCTGCAGTACCCCAGCACGGCCGCCGTGGGGGGGTAGAGAGCCTCGTACTTGAGCAGGTGTCTCGTCAGCGCATACAATGGGTGGTTCTTCAGCTCTGCTATGGAGGTGGGCATCGGTCTGTCCAGCAACTTGGCTTGGAGCTGACAGACAGAAGAGGAGACAAGGTGTTAAGGGGTGTCATGTGTGTAATGAGTGTGCGACCCCAAGTGGTGTGATTTATTTTATTATAAAAGAAAATTCCAGGTTGCACGGTTTTATACATCAGATTACTAGAGGACATTTATAGTGCTTATAGGATTGACTGATTTACTGTTTAATGGTCAAAGATGGTAACAATTAACTTGTCACACATAAGGCCTGGTAACATAATGGTGGACCAAGGTCCCATCAACATTATTCTATTGTCCATCTCCGTTCATTTGCTTGTTGAAAAGTACATACGTACACTTGTATGCACAACAACCCAGAACAGAACAAAAACAAAATGAGCAAGCACAACACGTGCAAGCCCTAACCCCTCCACCCCCCCCCCCCCCACTCACCTCCTTCTCCTCCTTGGCGTCTCGCTCCCCCTCCCATCCCAGAAAGGGCGCCAGCGTCTCGCCCCACCACTCCTCGTCCACCCGGCGCTTGCGTGACGAGGTCATCCAGGTGGGGTCGTACTTCCTGCCCAGGTCCTTCAGGCGGCCGTCGCCGTCCACCGCCACCACGTAGGTGAGGGGCTGCGTGGCGTTCTGCCAGCAGAGCTGCGGTCTGTCCACGCCGTGCTCCGCGTCCACGCACAGCCACGCCGACGTCTTCTCCACGAACACCTCCAGCCATTCGTCGGCGCCGGGTCCTTCCGTCCTCTTCCTCCCCCCACCGCCGCTCCTCCGCTTGCTCCTGGCACTCTCTCCTCCTCCACCTTTGTCCACATTGTTGTTGTCGTCTCCCTCCTCTTCTTCATCTTCATCATCGTTATTGTTGATTTTCTCGCGTCTTTTCCCGCCGCTGCTGATCCTCTTTTTCCCAGAGTCGCCGCTGCTGTGTTTCCTTTTGCCGGGGCTCTTCCCTTTTCCATGTTTGGCCCTACCCCTTTCCTCCTCCTCATCGCTGTCCTCCTCCTCGCCGGTCGCCTGAAACTCCTCCTCCTCCCCATCACTGAGCTCTTCCTCCCCACTGCCGCTCTCCTCCTTGTAGCTCACCTTGGACGCCACGCTGCGTCGCTTGGCGTTCTTCGGCCTCTGGCCTCCCCCCTTTCTCCCGCTCTTCACCTCTTGCCTCTCTTCCTCCTCCTCCTCGTCTTCCTCTTTCTGCTTGACCCGCTTCCCGCCCCTGGCTCCCCCGCTCCTCCCAGCAGCAGCAGGGGAGGCCAGGGCGGGCCTCTTGGTTCCTGGGGAGACCATGGGCTCCAGGGAGCTCTCCTTGGGGGACTTCCCACTGCCGGGGCTCTTTCCTGGGGCAGCGCCACCACTGCTCTCAGACCCTTTGGCCTGGAGGAAAAAGACCACACGAGATAGGAAACCTTTTATGGACGGCCTAAGTGGTAACATGGGTATAGCTCTGCATCACGGAGTGGCAAAGGCTGTGTAGGTCACACGACTTTCCAAGCTACATTTAATAATCATGTAATTTGCTTAGTTACTGTTAATTGTTTATTATCATTTTATATACAATGTATGAATTAAAGTTAGAACATGTTTAACGTGATAAATCCCCACCTTGGCTCGAGGGGGTTTGAAGGAAATGGGCTGCAGAGAAAGGACCAATCGGCAGAAGAGATTGAGACACCTCAGCACCAATAGGAGCAGCTGATGGAAACAGAATAAAAATCAATAGGTCATCACAGTCAACTTCATTACATTGTATTCAGAGGTTATTCTGTCCTATGCTGTTGTTTGTGGTTCCTTTATGTCCAACTCCTGATACTGTGTTCTATCTTGGTGTTTCTATAGTAGCAGGATAGTCTGGTTGTTAGGTTGTTAGGTTGTGGGTTCCAGCCCCAATCTGGGATCAACCTCTCTGAGCTTGATGCCTAACCCCTACCTTCTCCTCCTGTCTCTAAAATCACTGCACGTTGCTTTGGATAAAAGCGTCTGCTAAATGACTAAATATGCTTGTTGAAATGTAACCTCTTTTTCACACCAAATGTTTTGAAATGAATCATCATTGTATAAAGAATAAATCCCCATCCATCCACCCACGGCTCTAAACCAATTCGGTATGTGGAATTCAAAAGCATGTCTATCCAATCAGACCTGATGAAAGCTGCAGTAGAAAACGTCACAGTGTCTTGTATGTCAGGGGCTGCAGTACCACTCACATGGGTCATCTCCTGGTGGTCCCGGGCCGACAGGCTGGCCAGGCGTCTTTCCAGGAGGGCCCGGGGATCGGGGAGGTCCTCATGGGGGAGGCTGGGGTTCAGGGTGAAGGTGGCTCCAAACCTGGAGGGGGGTGAGAGACAGAGAGACAGAGGGAGAGAGAGAGATTAATATCATCATCAATGGACCGTTGGGTCACTGACTGATGTGATTTAGATTGCTTGATAGTGAGGGTTTAGAATGGAGTTGTGATTGTGAGGGATTGAGAAGTGTTTAGTAGAGAAGAAAAAGGAGATTGAGGCAAAAACATTTCGGACTGAAGTACGTTTTTGGATCTTGTTATGGAAGTGAAAAGGCTTGTGTTCGTACATACACCCACACACATACACAATACAGCCACATGTTAATACACACGCACAGACAAACCAAGCTGTACTATATGAACAACATAGTCAACTGTTTCGTGGTCACATTAACCTCTCAGTTCTTCTTTCTCACACACACACACACACACACACCATTTCAGCAGTCCAGAGAGGTAGTTGTGGTCGATGCGTTCCTTGGCCACCATGGTGAAGTGGGTGGGCAGGAGGGACAACGTGATTGCCAGCAGATCCGGTTCGCTGCACAGACGGTTCCGGAACATCCCATTGGCTATCAGGCACATCAGGTGGACCTGAGAGACCAATCAACACCCAGCGTCTTTGAACTTCTGAATGTACTTCAAAAGTGTGTGTGTGTGTGTGTGTGTGTGTGTGTGTGTGTGTGTGTGTGTGTGTATGAGTTTGTCTGTGTATGAGTTTGTGTGTGTGTGTGTGTGTGTGTGTGTGTGTGTGTGTGTGTGTGTGTGTGTGTGTGTGTGTGTGTGTGTGTGTGTGTGTGTGTGTGTGTGTGTACCTTATGTGTATCCTCCAGAACATCCTTGTTAAAGCGATTAACCATCCGCTTGAGATAAAGCTCAAACTCTGCTTTCCTCTTCTCTCTGGCCAATCACAAATCAGTATGAATAAAGTAGTTACGCAAACACACAAAAATCAAGGCTATTCTTTTCAGTAGTCCAATAGGCAATAGGAGCAATTTGTTATAATTGTATTTTACTGCCTCATTAGTGTGTTTGACTCGCTGCATTGTGATGCATCCTAACATTCAATGGCATCAATTTATAACCCGAGAATATATCATTTATACAAACCCTTGAATATTGAAAAACACTCCTTAGTAATGGATATTCTACTGATATCCATTACTATTCCGCTATTAACTATTGTAATACAATGTATATACTAATACATATACATAGTAATACATATGATATGTATTACTATGTATATATACACTATATAAGATTGTGTGGGGAAATGATGCAGCCAAAGTTCTCTCTCCCCCCAAGGTGTTCTCTCACAGACACTGACTCAAACTGACTTTTTCTGCCTCCTGCGGATCAGGTCCGGAGTCTCAATCTCGATCTCCACGGGCTGAGTGGGCAGAGAAGGCTCAGCAGGGGGCCCAGAGCCCAGGGGCCCAGACAGCTCTGAGAAACACACACACAGAAACACACACACACACACGCATAAAAACACACACACACACAAACACAGAAACGCACACACAAACACAGAAACGCACACACACACAGACACATACACATTCACATAAGTGCCAATATATTGCATGGCCTCCCTAGAAGCTTAAATGGCGAGTACAAATCGAACACTGGGCCTTGCCAAGGGCATGCTCATAGAAAAAGTAGCTATGGAGTCACCAACAGTAACTCTTGCCCAATCAGACTCCCTCTCCCACGCCAGCCTAAAGTAACTTTCAGTACAGGAAAATTATTTCCAAATGGTAGAGGGTGTGAAGAAACAATTTGTTGTTCAAACTTCCAAATCATGTCTATACTGTCCAGAGATGCACCTTCTAATAATAAGAATTATAATTGTTCTACGAATGTAAAAATACTTAATGAATCCGTTATTAACAAGCGTCTATTCTCCTACCTTCAACATCTTCCCAGTCGTCTTCATCACTCTCATCCTCTTCCTCGCTGTCCTCTTTCTTTGGTCGTGAGGGTCCCTTGACATCCGTGGGAAGGATGGGCGTTGCCATGGTTACCATGCGGAGATCCCCATCTTCGTTGTCATAGTCGTTGCTAAGGGCTACTTTCTTGGGTGGAGACGGGAAGTATTTACTGGTGGTGGAGGTTGTGGAGAACGCAGCGCGAGTAGAGGAGACACGGGGTTTCGCCCTCACCTTCCTCACAAGCTTATCCTCTTCCTCCACCAGCCCGTTACCTGGCCAAGGCAAGCAGAGGCCGGATAAACATTATTGGGTCATCATGGTATTGGTTTAGGCAATAAACCACCAACCAAACTGCACTTCTCACCGATCAATCCATGCCCCTAAGAAGTGCAGTTGTACTCGATGTACTAAATGTCTCACTTATTCTTGAGCCTCTCAATTGGCTATAAGTTGCAATGAAGTGCTGGGGATACAAACTTTCAAACTAACTTTTCATGGATGCATACGGTTAATTATTCAAATGTATGTATTTGTGAGATTGGAGAAATTACCGACTTTTTCATTTGGGCCCGTCTATTCAAATATTATGTCTATGTTATTGCTGATTACGCAGTCTTTTACCGTATCCAGTTCTTAAAATACATCCATGAGTCATACGTGGGAAAAAAAAACAACTGCACATTTAGGTGTAAAAGAGGACCACAGATGGGTATGTAGGGCATGTGGTTTGTCAGCTGAAAAACTTCAGTTGGTTCCACAACGCAGCACATCCACAAATGATGCACCTGCAGACGGTCTGGCTTGTACTTCTGGCAATACTATCTAATGAGCACAAATGATCCTGCAATGATCTACAACTACAGTTCGTTCTACTAATGCTTTATTCTATTTGTCCATCCACTTTCAACAAGATCTGACATTCGATGGACTAAAACAGCATAACAATTATAAACGGAGTGTTTAAATGACCCGTTTGTAATTCAACTCCGATGAGCTATGTGTGTCCGAAGATTATAGGATCGCATACTAATAAATAGCACGATTAATAGTTTCCCCCCTCCAAACCAGGACACGTATTAAATCATACCTGTGTCTTTCTTTGCTTTAGTTTTGCGACTGGTGGTCTTTTCTTTAGACACCGGCTTATGTTTCTTAATGATTCTCTCTGCAACTCCCGCGGATTCTTTTCTTTTTGCCATGTTGCCTTATGTGCATGGAAATATTACTTATGCCTAAAATACTAAATACAAAGGAGGCGGAACTCCTAACCCCTCAACAAACGTGGTTGCGTAAAAGAGACGGGAAAAAAACCTCAGTTATTCAACAGGAAAAGGAGACGCTTTCATAACACCGCATCCACACTATGTTCTATGGTTTTACAGGGCGGCCGTCCATGTTTATTTTGAGGAGGTTCCTTCTCGATGCGCCCCATCCGCTTCCGCCTCTAAAATTGCAGCTTCAGATCTAAATAATTTATTTATGATCAATATCAGATTTTGAAAAACTAACCAATATTTTTGTACTCGTTGAACACAAAATGGACAAAAAGCAGTTATGTCCTCATGATTAATATTTAATATAGAAATGTAATATAATAATCCTGCCGCTGAGCGGCAGTATTGAGCTGTTGTTGAGCCGACACCGCTTCAACTCATACATCATTAGATAGATGGATATATAGACCGATTAAATTTTTATCAGAATTTTTCAAATATAAATCTATTCAAACCTATATTTTTTTATTCATTCAATTTTTTTCAAACACATTTTTTTATTTTTTTACTGAAAACCGCTCCGAGGGGTGTGTGATTCTGACTGACATCACATGATAATAACATCGCTGACATCACATCGCAACGAATTACATCTGAAAACCGACACGTCTGACAGTTCCACACCACACAAAATACTCGGGAAGCCTCCATACAGTCTCATAGAGATAGCTGTACTGTATGGAGGATGTAGCTAGAGGGTGTTTCAATGTTTCAGAGCCACAGAGACATGCAGGTGATGTATTGACAGTGTGTAGAGTATGTTTGAGGTCAGCTCTTCTGTAGCACATGGTTCACTTCAGAGAGCTGTCTGTCTGCTGATGGAGACAGACAGCTTCAGGCTAGCTCACCGCAGCAGCTCAACTTGTGTGTGTGTGTGTGTTTATATGTGTGTTTTTGTGTGCGTGTGTGTGTGTGTTCATGTTTGTGTGTGTGTGTGAGACAGCTAATGTGTGTATTTGTGTTTGTATGTCTGTGTGTGAGTCTGTGTGTGTGTATGTGAATGCCTGTGTGTGTGCTCATGAATGTGTCTGTATGTGTGTGTTTGGCTGTGTGTGATTGTGAGACAGCTTATGTGTGTATTTGTGTGTGTTTGTGTGTATGTGAATGCCTGTGTGTGGTCATCTGTGTGTGTGTGATTGTGTGTGTGTGTGTGTGTGTGTGTGTGTGTGTGTGTGTGTGCGTATTAATGCACGTTTATATGAGATGGATGCCTGACAATCTCTTAAGGATGGCTTGGAGGGCTTGCTGCTCCATGAATACATATTTATGGCCGTGTGCATGATGGGGGTGCACACTTTATAAGAAGGCAGTATGTGAGCACGCTAGTCTCGTAGACTGAATGTGTGTGTGCTGCAACATAAATTCATCTTTATGGTTGTATATACATACATATGGCACATCAGTTTGTGTCGCTACAATTCATTTATTCATAAGTTGGTATATCGGGAACGCTTGTTTTCCCCCTCCCTCTGTGTTTGTGTGTGTGTGTGTGTATTTACAGGCAGGCAGGTTTGTGTGTGTATACAGGCAGGTGGGCATTTGTGCATGTGTATGTGTGTGTGTGTACATGTTTGTGCATACCTATGTGTGCATATATGGGTGTGTTCTCAACATGCAGGTGTGTGCATACTCCGGTGTGTGTGTGTGCGCATGCATTGTGTGTGTGTGTGTGCTAAAGTGTGTTTGTGTTTGTCTATCTGTGTGTGCATTGTGTGTGTGTGTGTGCGCTCTGGTGTGTTTGTGTGTGTCCGTCTGTGCGTGTGTGTGTGCTACTGTGTGTGTGCTACTGTGTGTGTGTGTGTGTCCTCCTGTGTGTGTGTTTGTGAGAGAGAGAGAGGTACAGCGCTGGTGTGCTCCGGTGTGTGTAGACGCCAGCGCACTGCATGGCTTCCATCCCTATATGAGCCATCAACAGTCAGATAGGAATAAGAAGCCATACAGAGCACTGGGCAGCAGGGAGACTGTGGAACA
>JACYXH010000472.1:500000-512500 GCA_026745465.1 Lota lota | reverse complement strand
GGGAGGGGGAAGAGGGAGGAAGGGAGAGACATGTCGGGTGCTATGGAGAAACGTGTGTGAGCATTTCTTACCCAGTGTTTGCTCTCTCTCTCTCTCTCTCTCTCTCTCTCTCTCTCTCTCTCTCTCTCTCTCTCTCTCTCTCTCTCTCTCTCTCTCTCTCTCTCTCTCTCTCTCTCTCTCTCTCTCTCTCTCTCTCTCTCTCTCTCTCTCTCTCTCTCTCTCTCTCTCTCTCTCTCTCTCTCTCTCTCTCTCTCTCTCTCTCTCTCTCTCTCTCTCTGGCATTTAGCAGACCAGTAGGCCTATTGTTTGTGCTGGGAGCCAGATAGATAAACAGACAGCAGGCACACAGACGTTTAGGTACTCAAAAACATCCATTAAAAGTTAGCATTTCATAAAACTTTAAAAGTCAAGAATTTAATAAACTGGCCCCTATCCGTTGGACCCACCTAGAAAGACAGACAGACCGGCAGACAGAGATAACTTGCAGGAAGAAAAATATAGCGCGAGAGAGCCTGAAACTTGAATATACTGTCCAGCAGCTGGCCAGATATGGCAGCAGAGAGAGAGAGAGACAAAGGGAGAGAGAGAGAGTCACCACCTCCTTGCAGCAGGCAGAACAACGAGGCTGTCTTCGGAGATGCTGAGCTGAAAACTAAGGATGGAGAGGGAGAGTGGGAGAAAGAGACAGAGGGAGCGAGGGAGAAAGAGAGACACAGAGAGAGGAAGAGAGTGAGAGACAGAGGGAGAGAGAGACAGAGACAGACAGAGAGCAAGAGAGGGTAAACCCTCTTGAAAAAAAGAAATTACTTGATTTTTGTCTTTATCCCCCATTTTCTGTTTTTATCTCTCACTCTCTCCTCAACATATACCCCACAGGCACATAGACACAGACACACACACTCCACCTCTCTCTCTCTCTCTCTCTCTCTCTCTCTCTCTCTCTCTCTCTCTCTCTCTCTCTCTCTCTCTCTCTCTCTCTCTCTCTCTCTCTCTCTCTCAGGGGCTCTGCTGGAGTTGCATTCCAATGCGTCGCACTCAATCCCCGTAACTCCCGGCAACACGGCTCCTTGATCTGTCCCGTCATGCAGGGCGGCGGGGGGGACGGGGGGGCGGGGGGACGGGGGGCACACACGCGTGCGTGTGTCTGTGTGTGTGTTTTGTGTGTGTACAGGCTATGGACGAGTGAAGGAAAGGGGGGAGTACGGAAGTGTGTGTGTGTGGGGGGGGGGGGGGGCTGTCAGACAGTATGAGAGAGAGTGTAAGAGGGAGAGTAAGATAGAGGCCAGTAGTGCATAGAGGAATGAATGAGCGGGAGGAGAGAGTTGGAGAAAGTGGGGTAAGAAAGAGAGATAGAGGGGAGAGAGAGAGCGAAAGAGAGAGAGAGGGCCGAGTTGATGAAGCAGAGGAAGGATTTGAATTTGAAAAATGCTTCCAACCTAACCCTTCACAGCGCAATCACACAAGGCAAACTAAAACAACGTACGCTAATACAAAACGTTCATCACAGGAAGACGTTTTATGCCGCAACGTTCTCCATGTATGTTCTCCATGAGAGCAGGTTGTAGATAACATGTTGTAGCTAGCAGGCTGTATCTCACAGGCTGTTGCTAGCAGGCTGTGGCCAAGCTGACAGGTTCTAACTAGCAGATTGTAGCTAGCAGTTTGAAGCTAACGGGTTGTAGCTAGCAGGCTGTAGCTGACAGGTTGTAACTTGCAGATTATAGCTAGCATATTGTGGCTAGCAGGTTGTAGCTAACAGGTTGTAGCTAGCAGGCTGTAGGTGACAGATTGTAGCTAGCATGTTTTAGCAACAGGTCTTAGCTAGCATTTATGCTAACAGGCTGTAGCTAGCAATATGTCGCTAACAGGCTGTAGCTAGCAAACTGTAGCTAGCAGGCTGTAGCGAACAGTAGCTAACAGGCTGTAGCTAGCAAACTGTAGCTAGCAAGTTGTAGCTAGCAGGTTTTAGCTAGCAAGTTGTAGCTAGCAAGCTGTAGCACGCAGGTGACAACTAGCAGCTAGCAGGTTGTAGTAAACAGGTTGTAGCGAACAGGCTATAGTGAACAGGCTGCTAGCAGGGTGTAGTTAACAGGCTGTAGCTAGCCCGCCAGGATCAATAGAACCTCAGCCTTGATTCTGGTCCTGGTTCTCACTCACTGGAGCGAGTGCTCACACTCACACACATACACACACACACACACACACACACACACACACACACACACACACACACACACACACACACACACAAGGACACCACATCACACACAAGGACAAACACACACACACACACACACACACACACACACACACACACACACACACACACACACACACACACACACACACACATACAGGTGCATTCAAGGACACACCACATCACCCACAAGGCCACATAAACAAAAACACACACAAAACACAATATACCACTTGCATCATATATACCATACCATACTCATAAATGCACACACACACACACACACACACACACACACACACACACACACACACACACACACACACACACACACACACACACACACACACACACACACACACACACACACACACAGAAACAGGTCTAACATTGTAACGGTCCTCTATAAAACAAGCTACAATATGAATTTCATTCCTTGAGTTAAGAAGCTTCATCTTGGTGAAAGGAGAGGGAAGAGAGAGAGAGAGAGAGAGAGAGAGAGAGAGAGAGAGAGAGAGAGAGAGAGGGGGGGCAAGAGAGAGAGGAGCAAGAGAGAGAGAGTAAGAGAGAAAGGGAGAGAGAGAGTGAGAGATTGAGAGAGAGAATACCAGCAGATATTGAACATCCCCAGGCGCGGTCCATTCCATTCCCTCTGTAATGTCTAATATAGAGAGATACACACATTACACGCTGATACACAACACAGGGATACACATTACACACAGATACATACAACACAGAGATACAACACAATGCAGTGTGCAACACACATTACAGCCCCCAGGCTTTTCTCAACCCATATATGGGTTCGGTCGCCCTCCGCCGAGCACGTGAAACACATTGTGAAATGCACCGTGATTGATGGACGTTACACTCTTCAATCACAATTGGCTGATATTTCAGCCGAAACGGAAAAAAGTGGATATAAAAATGCCTTCAAAGTACCGAAAGGGAAGGAGCTGAAATATACTCGTATATACACCCTTAACTAATGTGAATACACCGGTGAAGGATACCTTTGTTTGCATGTTTTTCTGATCAATGGCAATTCCCTACATAGCGCTCTTTGACTCTTTCATCTCAGGACCCAAAATATATTTTCGGTATCTGTGGGACCCAACCGCAGCGAGAAGATCACAGATTCCGGTGTGCTCAGAGTTTTCTGAGTGTTCTGTGCGTTGTCAGCCCGCGACCCACCTCCTAACAGGATCATGACCCAGTTTGGGTCCCGACCCATAGCTTAAGAAACGCTGCCCTAGGGTATCCCAGGTTAACATTGACTGGCAGTCTTGTGACAAACACAAAGTCCAGTCGTCGGATAAAGTAAAGAAAGGAAGAGAGAACGTTGTTAGTTGCCTTCAAATATTCATTTCTCAGTAAGGCATACACGCACCCAAACAAATCAATCCACTGGCGAGAAAACTCAGTCCAGGTCTATGAGTCATTTAGAAAGGTAAACTGAACTTGTCAGACATTCCGTTCCAATTTTCTCCTAACAATCCCACACGGTCTCCTCGCCACCGGAACTTGGATTTTTTAAGTGATGGTGGCAGACCATTCCGGGGGACTGTATTGAGGGTCAGCAGCATGGAGAACAGATTGGTATACACTAGCAGAACTTAACCCACACTTTACAAATGTATATTCACTACTTAGTCAGCAGGCCCTGAACTGATTTACAGGGACACAGATCAAGGAGCCGGAAGCAGCGTGGTTGGGCGTCTTGCTCAATGCTGGTTGGGGATGGACTGAGGACATTAGGGATCGAACCCAGTACCTTTCAGCATGGAGTCGAACACCCTAACCGCTACACTATCCTGGCCCACTTTAGTATTATCTCTCTTCATTCACCAGAGACGGAACATTCATACAAGTCAGCCTGAACAATATCCCACACACATGTACGTCATGGTGCACATACATGTATCGTTTATTATCTCATCCTCACCCTGTGCACTTTGTCGTTGAGTCTACCCATTTGTTTTGATGCACTCCTGTTATGCACTTGACTAGCACCAACACAATACAATATCTGCTAAGCTTCTTCTCTGATTCTGACAGCTACTCTGCACACTTTAGAAACTTGGTTGTGCAGCACTTTGTGCCGATTCTTTTTGTTAAGTTACCCCCATATTGATTATCTGCTGTGCTAGTTCACAGACTCACTTTTTAGTCACTTTGGAAAAAGCATCTGATAAAGATGCTTGATTATAGCATGTTGCGGATGTGTTCATTCTCAAATGACATACCTATAAAGACAGATTTTCTTTTCGCATTGGAGGTGGTGCACTTAGGGTGGTTACCGTATGGCTATCAAACACGCACAAGACGTTGCATAATAGACCTAGCTGTGTGTGCGTGTTCCATCAGAGATAGGAGAATCAATGTAGCCCTCGCACAACACAGTAAAGGTAATCTTCACAGGAAAGGTCAACTCAATATTCAAATGAAAGAAAATGTAATCCTTAGTAAAGATAAGTGAAGAGACAGAGACAGAGAGAGAGAGAAAGAGGGGAAGAGAGACAGAGAGAGAGGAGTCAGTTGATAAAGATTACGACTTTTTTTAAATAACAGTATATTTCATTTGTTAATCCGTGAAAAAGACAAGTGAAGAGCTGGAAAGAGAGAGAGAAAAAGAGAGAGAAAGAGAGTGAGAGAAAAAAAAGTCAGTTGATAAAGATAAGTAGATAGATTCACTCTAATAACACATTCATTTATAATAACAAATATTTATTCATTTTCACAAAAGAACAAAGCAGAACCCACAGAACGTCATGCGTCTGCTCCCATCCAGTATGAAAAGGCTCTTGATGATATTCAACGCTCTGTTTGCCCATCAGAAAGCCCTCATTGAAATTCAGGGGAGATCCCTCCTTCTCTCAACGCATATCAAAAAAAACTGTGTAATGATCAATAAATACGCCACAGGAATCAAAGCAGCCTTTTCTTCCCTGATAGAGTTGGTCGTGGGGGAAGTTAGTGGCAGACGGTACAACGTGTGAAGGCAGTCCTCACTCTGAGTCACAACATTAGCCACATTTACGCGGAAGCAGAACGCAAACATTTTCCGTTTACTTTCATCCCCGCTCCGACGTCGCTGGAAGAGAGGGTGGCTGGCTGATTATCTTTCCAAACAGCCGTGAAAAGAGCCGCCAGAGAAGTACCAGATTGATTATGAACAAGCAGTGATTTTCTCCGCTCCCGCGGCGATTACACATAGTTCCCCCCCCCCCCCCCCCCACCTACCCCCTTACGACGGCAGCGTCGGTTGGGGTACAAATTAAATCTGTGTGTGTGCGAGGTGTGAGGTGTGACGAATCATAACACGATCAGACTTGATTAGTGGAAATGAAATGTATTTATTCAGGTGTTACATCGGGAATGAGGTTGATCGTGTGATGTGATGCCATGGGTGACTCGCTCCGTTGAGCAAGGCAAGGAACTCTCCCCCCAGGGTGGGAGGTCTGGGACACCTTCCAAACCTCACCCAAACTAATATTGTGTACCTGAAAATAGTACACAGTTTTAGTCTGAACCAAAATAAACACGTAAAGCCGACAGTAGTACATGAATATTCAACAACACACTTTTACAACTACAGATGAAGTGGCATGCATACCTGTGCTGTGATGCCTGTAAATGACAGAATACTTCAACATGACATTCTTAAACATAGCACTTTGCAATCTGTATGGCACTGATCCCACTTTGAGATTGAGCTTTCTGTAACGCTAAGAATCTAGATAGAACAGGTAGACAACGACGTTCACCGCTGAGATGGACATTTCCAGGAGCATCGATCTTAATCATATGGCAATCACAAATACATATCCATTTTGAAACTCAATCCTCCGCCCATTATCTCTCCTGATAGCGCCGGTCCCCTGGGGCCTTCTGGGAGCCACCCTATCACGATGAGACTCAGAGATCAGGTAAAGTCAAAGACAGAATGATCCCAATTGTCGGGACTCACTCAGACATACAAGGAATGATAACATTGTGGGGACTCACTCTCACAGACAGACAGAAGGATCCCATTGTGGGGACTCACTCACACACATAAGGAATGATAACCTTGTGGGGACTCACTCTCACAGACAGAATGATCCTAGTGTGAGGAGTCACTCACACACATAAGGAATGATAACCTTGTGGGGACTCACTCTCACAGACAGAATGATCCCATTGTGGGGATCCACTCACACACATAAGGAATGCTAACCTTGTGGGGACTCATTCACACATAAATGGAATGATAACCTTGGGGGGACTCACACATAAGGAATGATAATATTCTGGCTACTCACTCTCACAGAATAAAAACATTGCATTGTAGGCATGGGTCAAGCACGAATTAATCACATTGTGAGGACTCACTCTCACAGACAGACAGAATGATCACCTTGTGGAGACTCACTCTCGTACAAATAAAACCATCACATTGCAGGGACACTCAATTTCAGACACAGATGAATCACATTGTGGGGACCCACTCTCACACACAGAGACAGGAGAAGGATAACCTTGTGGAGACTCACCAGCACAGCATAAAACCACCACATTGTGGGGACTCATCGGATGGCACTGGCGTATTAAAGGCCTCCTGTTGTCCATCTGAACAGGAGGAGGACGGGAGGGGGGTTATGATTAGTCCTCTGGCGGTTCATTATGATTCTATTGGTTCAGAAGCCAAACCTGGATGTAATTACCATGGCAAACGCTAACGGGCCAGATCTGTGCACCGATGTGGCCAGTTTTGGCACGACCACACACACACACACACACACACACACACAAACAAACAAATGCTAATTAACACACAGACATGCACATAGATAGAAACACTCATTAACTCACACACACACACACCCAAACAAATGTAAATGAACACACACATGCACATAGACCGAAACATTCAGTAACTCACTCACACACACACACACATTTATACACACAAGTGTTGTACAGATGTGCAGATATAAAGATTATAACACACACTGACACAGGACACACAAATGTACACACAACCAGATGTCCCAACTAGACACACACACACACAAACAGATGGATGTCCAAATATATAAAAATGACATGTTACAAACAAGTCACACACATGCACACACACACATATACACACACAAGCACACTCACACACACACTCATAATGGGAGTTGGAACGGGGAAGTGAATGGTCCACCTGCTGCTGGATAATGACAGCGGTGACATTACCCGGTCCTCACAAAACCAGCCCCAGTCTCCCATTGTTTCACTGACCGAAACCAACCCAATAATGCTGTCAACTGGGGTTTGTGTGTGTGTGTGTGTGTGTGTGTGTATTGGCGTACATGCCTGCACATATGTTTCTGTAGCTAAAATGGGTTATGTATGCTAATCCCATAGCTAGGAGGCCCGCACCAAGTACTTCTGTATCTCTAGTCTCATAATCACACTATCTATTTTTACATTAGAGGTTATAAAGTAGTGTACTCAGTGTGTGTGTATGTGTGTGTGTGTGTGTGTGTGTGTACATTCACATGCGTATGTGTGTTTTGAGCTTGTGTGTTGGTGTGTATGCACTTTGGTACGTGTGTGCTTGTGAGTGTGTGCCTGGGCCTACGTATGTATGTGTGTGCCTGGGCGTGTGGGTGTGTGTGTGTGTGTGTGTGTGTGTGTGTGTGTGTGTGTGTGTGCATGCACATGTGCTTGATTGTGCTTGTGTTTGTGCAAGAGCGTGGCTATTTGTGGATTTGTGCTTTGTGCTGATGCACGTGCATACCTTTTGTGTGTGTGTACGTGTGTGTGTGGGGTTGTGTGTGTGTGTGTATGGTGTGTGCGTGTTTATACGTGTGTGTGTGTATGTGTGTGTGCGTCTGTGTGTGTGTGTGTGTGTGTGTGGGGGGGTGTGTGTATACATGTGTATATATGTGTACATGTGTGTGTATGTGTACGTGTGCTTGTTTGTGTGTGTGTATGTCTATCTGTGTATTGGCCAGCTGCTGATTCAGGTGCCTCCAAAAGGGCAGTGACGGTTGGACCAGCACACAGCAGTTGGAGCGTACAGCGAGAGTGAGGTTGGGAGGGGGGGGAGAGAGAGAGAGAGAGAGAGAGAGAGAGAGAGAGAGAGAGAGAGAGAGAGAGAGAGAGAGAGGGAGGGGGAGGGAGAGGGCCGGAGGGTATGTGGGGGGGGTACGGTTGGACAGCCGTCCTCTCTTTTGTACTCCAAATCCAGGGGGAATCCGTGAGCTATTGTCACCCCTCAGCCCTCGCCCACCCACTCACCACGTGCCTATTCGCCAGCCGGAGCAGAGAAGAAGAGGGGAGGGGGGGGGGGGGAGGGGGCTTCTGGTCCATAGAGTCTGTGACGAGCAGGGTTCTCTCTTTATAAAAACTCTTTCCCCTTTTTCTTTTATTCTGTTCACTCTCTGCCTGTTTTCCAACTGTCACTCCGGCGCGGTGTTCAATGCTACTGGACGCGGTGACCTGACCCGTTGCCCCGGGTTACACACCCGCTATAGAGCATACATCTGTGGATTATATACGGGGGACATGTGATATACAGCATACATCTGTCGATTATATACGGTGGACATGTGAAATACAGTATATATCTGTCGAGTAAATATGGTGGTCGTGTGTAATATACAGCCTATATCTGTAGTTGATATACTGTGGACATGTGATATAGAGTATATATCTGTAGACTATACACTGTGGACAGGTGATATAGAGTATATATCTGTAGATTATATATGGTGGTCATGTGATATATGCAGTATATATCTGTAGTTTATATACAGTATATCTCTGTAGATTATATATGGTGGTCGTGTGTTATATACAGTATATATCTGTCGTTTATATACTGTGGACATTTGATTTACAGCATATATTTGTAGATTATATGGGGTGGACATGTGATGTACAGTATCTATCTGTAGATTATATGAGGTCGTGTTATGCAGTATATATCTGTAGATTATATACAGTGGACATGTGATATACAGTATATATCTGTACATTATATATGGTGGTTATGTTATGCAGTATATATCTGTAGATTATATACAGTGGTCATGTGTGTTACATGCAGTATACATCTATATATATTTATAGATTGCATATAATACCCTACATATCTGTAGAATAAACGTTATATACATTATACTGTCAAGATGTTACTGATCTTCTGAACTGTAACACAGTAGGATTCTCCCAAAGCAATTTTCCAAGTCTTGTTTTTGTCGGATGCTCAGCCCACA
Organism: Lota lota; assembly: GCA_026745465.1. Classification (NCBI taxonomy): domain Eukaryota; kingdom Metazoa; phylum Chordata; class Actinopteri; order Gadiformes; family Lotidae; genus Lota; species Lota lota. The sequence continues at coordinate 503,044 of JACYXH010000472.1, read as the reverse complement.
GAAATACTGCAGCTCAGACAAGATTCATTCCTTATTGATTCTTAGTATTACACAAAGAATATGCCAAAAACATACCCCGTATGTTGGTGAATATAGGAAGGATAAAAACGACACCCAATGTTAGCGATGATACGCAACAACGAATAAAGTGAAATATGTGTGTGTGTGTTGATAGTTAGACAACTTGCAGCTGACAAAACAACAAATTAAGGAGGCATGGAGGGTGTTTACAGAACCCAAAAAAACAAAAAGAGCAAAACTGCTTCAGGGAAGACAGATAAGAGATGCACGGAAACAAATTAAGACTGTCAAGAATATCAGCAAATACAATCAACACATACGACTGAGCAAAGACAGGCAGGATAAACATCAGCCATTCTGTTGTTGACCGAGGACAACAAAATACCATTTGGTTGCTGTGTAACGTCAGGGACACATCGCTAAAGTGAACCACTCTTGTGGTCGTATTAACAGCAGGGGTGCAGCGTATACACACTACAGCTCTGTCAGAGTATCTATGGGCCTTCCCCTCCCCTTCCGTGATTGGTTCGCTCCGCTACGCCATTACACGTGTCTGGGTCTGTGGAGGCCCATCCATCATATTGTGAGAGGGAGCCAGGCCGAGCGCTCTTAATGATTACAAATATGTTGCTGTAACAGCTGTCGCGCTGCGCCGCGTCTCAACGCCAGCATACGCGGAGGAGGACTTGTTGTTGTTGTTAGCTGTTTACCGACAGCCTGACACTTTGCCGACACCTATCCCCATCTCTTAGATTGTGTCCTAGTGGCTGGATCCAAAATGTCTCCTTGATTTGCTAATCATGTTATACGGACGTGTGTGTGTAATTAAATGTGATATTCAATGTTATGTTAGAATATGCTACTCGCATTGAACGAGATGTGCTTTGCTAGTAGCTACATATGATTTACAGTATACACAGAAAATATGAATCCAACAACGTCAGCATACTGTTTAAAAAACGAACTATGCATGAGAATATGTCCTTTTAACCGATCCTGATATTGTGCTGATAAGTAATCGAGCAGTGGTTCTCAATCTGGGGGTTCCAATATACATTTTTGTGGGGTTGTGATCTAGAGAATAATTTAGACTGTATTTTAGTCCAACCAGTTCTTTGTGTGTGTGTGAGTGTGTGTGTTTCTTTGTGTGTGTGTGTGTGTGTGTGTGTGTGTGTGTGTGTGTGTGTGTGTGTGTGTGTGTATTTGCACTTGTGTGTGTGTGTTTGTGTGTTTCTTTGTGTGTGTGTGTGTGTGTGTGTGTGTGTGGGTGTATGTATGTGTCCTCGCCAATTCTCTCCCATTGTCACCTGTCTGTCTGTTCTGTTCTGGGTGATCTGTGTGTCCTCATGGTCCCACTGAAAGGTAACTGGATTGGGTACGGGCAGGGTGGAGGGAGGGAACACTCGCTGCACTGGCACACAGCCAACAGAGACGCAAACACAGATGAGGAGCGGGACGATGCAGCCGGGACGCTGGCGTTTCGCGGTGACAATGTGAGAACGATGTATGCTTTTTTTCTTTCATTCTTTTGGTGCCTGTAATGTTTAGACAACGAAAAACACAAGACAGGCGAGAAAAAATAATCATACAAATCTTTTGAAGTCTTCCCAAAAGCAATGACTCAGCTCTACTTGGCAACATGTCCCGAAAGCAAGGCTTAGGAACACTTTGATACACTTAGATGCAATTTACCAGTCAGGGAACGCTTCGGTATACACACACACACACACACACGCAGATGCACACATACACACAACAACAACAACAAAGAGATGTATCTCTTTGGACCAAAAGCAAACAAAGAATGAAGGGCAGGTGTACATAAAGGAAGTGATATGGAAGAGAGGAAGTAAGGAAGCAATGAAGGAAGGAAGGAAGGAAGGAGTAAAAGAAGAAACAGACAAATGAGTGAAGGAAGAAGAGAAACAAAGATGTCGAGAATAAATGGAAAGAGGAAGGAAGATAGGAAAAAATTCAATAAGGAAACCACAACCGAACAAGGGAAAGACCAAACAAAATGGGTGAAAAGACGAAGGAGAGAAGGAAGGAATAATCTCTGAAACATGTAAAATGCAAAAGGCCAACGAACATTTCGGATCAGATGAATGGCAATATGGATGGATGGAAGATGGTGAATGAACAAAAATGATCCGATGATGTTGTGAGGACCAAAAAGTGTGTGCGGCAGAGAGACTACAACCAATTAGCAGGGTAGCGAGTGTTGTCGAAACACGGCTGTGTATCTCCATATCTGGAGCCAAGGAATGTGCTCTCAATAACGAAGGATTAGAGTCTAACATGCACACACACACACACACACACACACACACACACACACACACACACACACACACACACACACACACACTTAGCATCATGCAAACAGAGGACGGGGAAAGTGAGGACATGAATACGTAGAGGTGAGTAATAAAAGCAGTGAAGGCTTTTTGTACACCAAAGCAACCCAGGGATGACCTTAAGACAATGCGTTGTGAGAAGAGAATGAATGACAGAGAGAGACAGAGAGAGACAGAGAGAAACAGAGAGACAGAGAGAGAGAAACAGAGAGAGAGAGAGACAGAGAGAAACAGAGAGACAGAGAGAAACAGAGACAGAGAGAGAGACAGAGAGAAACAGAGAGACAGAGAGAGAGACAGCGAGAAACAGAGAGACAGAAAGAGAGACAGACAGAGAGACAGAGAGAAACAGAGAGACAGAAAGAGAGACAGAGAGAGAGACAGAGAGAGAGACAGAGAGAGAGACAGAGAGACAGAAAGAGAGACAGAGAGAGAGACAGAGAGAAACAGAGAGACAGAAAGAGACAGAGAGAGAGACAGAGAGAGAGACAGAGAGAAACAGAGAGACAGAGAGAAACAGAGAGACAGAAAGAGAGACAGAGAGAGAGACAGAGAGAGACAGAGAGAGAGTGAGAGAGAGAATGAGAGAATGAGAGCGGAGACAGACACAGCCAGGCAGAGTAGATAAAAAAAATAGGGAATCCAAGCGATACACGCTCTGATGTG
>JACYXH010000472.1:437500-497500 GCA_026745465.1 Lota lota | reverse complement strand
TATAACAGTATTTTGTAATATTCTCTCTGCTGAACAGAAGTTAGATTGCTAATCATTATCTAAAAGTGATCGTTAAACTAAACTAATCACAGAGATGTGTTTCTAAAGGAATTATCTTTGGAGTGGCAGAACACAATTACTAAAGCACAAAACTCACCACACTTTCACATGACAGCAAGAGCACAAGGGGCTGTAAATGGACGCATGCACACACGCACACACACACACACATTACATACATTGGTCTCAGAGGAACAATTACTGGTCGCCAAAGTACATGTGTGTGTGTGTGTGTGTGTGTGCATTGATTGAACATTATTGTCAGAATGCATTTAGACAGACAGCTTCCCCCACTGTGACGTTGTCATGGTTTCCACATGAAGATGGAATGCTGTAAATATCTCTATTTACCATACGTCCAGTTGTACACACGTGCACACACACACTCCCACCCCCATAAACGCATACGCAGACAAGACATATTTCTCTGTATCAAAGTAAATGATCTGCTGTCCACACACACACACACACACACACACACACACACATACACACACACACACACACACACACACAGTCTAATGGATCTTTCTGTTCCAGGCTAAGAAAGGTCAGCACACACCAGGAGACAGAGAGAGAGAGAGGAAAAGAGAGAGAGAGGGAGAGAGGGGAAGAGAGAGAGGGAGAATGAGGGAGAGATGAGAGATTGAGGGAGGAAAAGAGAGAGCAAGAGAGAGCGAGTGAGAGAGCAAGAGAGAGAAAGTAAGTTGGCAAAATAAGGAAACAGTTCAATGAAAAGTATAAACTGATTAAGAACATTGTAAGGAAGGGAAGAAGGGGAGGAGGGAGGATGGAAGGAATGAGTGGAAGGAAGGAATGGAGGCATGGAGAGAATGTATTAATGAGCTAGACAGACATTTTGTAAATAGTATCCGTCATATCTCTCTCACACACGCACACACACACTTTAGAATTGCCTATTTTCATCTAATGAATAGAATGCAATTGTGAGGAATTATGGTGTTAATGAATATAATTATAATATAATCAGAAAGGTCAGAAGCACTTTAAAGGACAATTAGACACGCAGAAAGCATTCTCTGTGCGCCACAGCCCAAACCATCCCAGTCGCCAGACAACAGAAGGTGTCTGGCTGTTTGGCTCTTTGTTTGGCTAAGCGGCAGCTTCCAGCAGCAAAGACACATTGTTTGTATTTATTCAAACACAATAACAGAGCACTACTTATTATTTCATTTAAATATTATAATCACCAAAACTGCAAAACAACAAAACTCAAACTTGTAGCTGTGCTGATGCTCTTCTGTTTATTACTTTGGCATGCCAAAAGAAAATTCTATGTTGCGGTGTGTTATGATATGGTGTGGTATGGTGTGGTATGATATGGTGTGGTATGGTGTGGTATGATATGGTGTGGTATGATATGGTGTGGTATGGTGTGGTAAGGTGTGGTGTGGTATGATATGGTGTGGTATGATATGGTGTGTTATGATATGGTGTAGTATGGTGTGGTATGATATGGTGTGGTATGGTGTGGTATGATATGGTCTGGTATGGTATGGTGTGGTATGGTATGGTATGGTGTGGTATGATATGGTGTGGTATGATATGGTGTGTTATGATATGGTGGTATGGTGTGGTATGGTATGGTGTGGTAAGGTGTGGTGTGGTATGATATGGTGTGGTATGATATGGTGTTATGATATGGTGTGGTATGATATGGTGGTATGGTGTGGTATGGTATGGTGTGGTAAGGTGTGGTGTGGTATGATATGATATGGTGTGGTATGATATGGTGTGGTATGATGTGGTGTGGTGTGGTGTGGTATGATATGGTGTGGTATGATATGGTGTGGTATGATATGGTGTGTTATGATATGGTGGTATGGTGTGGTATGGTATGGTGTGGTAAGGTGTGGTGTGGTATGATATGGTGTGGTATGATATGGTGTTATGATATGGTGTGGTATGATATGGTGGTATGGTGTGGTATGGTATGGTGTGGTAAGGTGTGGTGTGGTATGATATGATATGGTGTGGTATGATATGGTGTGGTATGATGTGGTGTGGTGTGGTGTGGTATGATATGGTGTGGTATGGTGTGGTATGTTATGCTGTGGTGTGGTATGGTGTGATATGGTATGTTATGCTGTGGTATGGTGCCCATTGTGTATGGTATTACACTTTCTGATGTCTCAACATTCATGTCATATTCGGTGCAACATTCATGCAGAACACAAAGTGTAGCATCTACAAGCTGAAATTAAACATAAGATGAACAATTTGTCTATTCAATCCACATCACTGGATCACAATAGAAGGTGATTACAGAGAACTTTGGTGAGTTTCTTTGATCAACATGTCATTTTCTAGGTGTAGGGTGCTTTAGAAATGGATTAATTAAAGGTGGCAGACATTATGCACACTGCTGCTTCCCATTTAGAAAAGGTAGGCGTGTGTGTCTGTGTGTGAATGTCTCTTTGTGTGTGTATGTGTTTGTGTGTGTGTGTAAATGTCTGTGTGTATGAGGATATGAATGTGTCTGTGAATGTGTGTTAATGTGAGTACATGTGAGTGTGTGAGTGTTTGTGTTTTCATGTTTGTGTGTGTGCGTGAGCGTTTGTGTTCTTATGTGTGTGTGTGTGTGTGTTTTATCTTGTGTGCGTGTGCGTTTGTGTTCTTATGTTTGTGTGTGTGTGTGAGTGGGTGTGCATTTGTGTTATGTGTGTGTGTGTGTGTGTGTGCCTTTGTGTTCTCATCTGTGTGTGTGTGTGTGTGTGTGTCTGTTACAAAGTCATAATGAGTTGGTTGAGTGGTTGATTTCCTCCTCAAGAAGGTCGTCCCTTTCCTCTCCCCTGGGAGAGGAAGCTGCATCACGTGGTTCTCAGATAAGATGAGCCCCTTACACGGATCAAAGCGGACCCTTGTGGACGCGGAAAGTTGTAAGATGGATACCTGGTATGAACCTTGGACACACACACAGACACAAACGCACACACGCAAGAACACAGAAACACGGACACACACACACACACAAGTACGTACACTCACGCGCACACACGCACACATGCAAGAACACAGACACACAGACACTGACAAACGCACACACGAAAGAACACAAGACACACAGACACGCACGAACACACACATGCACGCACATGCACACACTAACACGCACAAACACACACACACACACACACACAGACATGCACACACAGACACACACACACGCAGGGAGCATTGCTAGAACACAATGAGTGAGAATGTGAATCCAAGTGTCGATTCCCCAGACGTGATGACCAAGGACAACACAGGTGGAATTTCAATGAGACCACCGATGTGTGTGTGTGTGTGAGTGTGTGTATATATATATGTGTGTGTGTTTGTGGGAGAGGGAGAGGGAGAGGGAGAGAGAGAGAGAGAGAGAGAGAGAGAGAGAGAGAGAGAGAGAGAGAGAGAGAGAGAGAGAGAGAGAGGATACACAAGAGGGATGGAGAAAATTGAATAATGGCTGGGAAGGGACCGCTAAGACAACAGAGGAAGTGAGAGAAACTTGAACGACAGAAAGAAGAGAGAAGGAGGATGGAGATGAGCCACAAGGGAAGAGAGAGAGGGGGAGAGGGGGAGAATAAATCCAATGGTATGGAGGACGAGAGGAAATGAGGATTGAGCAACAAGTGACCTTTAACAAAGAAAAGAGAAAGAGACTGACAGAGAAAGACAGAGAGAGAGAGAAAGGGAGAGAGAGGTGTGTAATTTAATCTGTGAGAACGAAGGACAAGGTAAGAAGAGGGGAATGTAATGAAGGACAAAGTAAAAAAGAAAGATAGATAGATAGATCTATCTAGATGGCGAGAGAAAGAGCACGGACAGATGGAAGGTGATAGCAGGGGTACAAAAAAAGAGTGAAAGGATGAAGAACGTGGACTGCTAATGGGATAGGAGACAGGCAGAATGATTGACAGAGGAAGAAGAGGTGTCAGAGCCATCAAGTGAAGAGGAAAACGACTTGTGGGCAACGGATGAATAGCCCGAAGTTATGACAGGAAATAAAACTGTAGAAGAAGAAGGCTTCCCCCATACTGCGGTCTGTTATGCTGGCGCCTGACTCTGCTATTTTGTATTCATGTGTACAGAGAGTCAGCAGCGGGTGAGAGGAGAAGTGATAGCATGTATGAAAACTGTGACAGACAGACACAGAGAGGGAGAGAGAGAGAGAGGGGGGAGAGAGAGAGGAGGGGGAGAGAGGGACAGAGGAGAGAGAGAGAGGGAGGAGAAGGAGAGAGATGGAGAGAGAGAGAAAGAGAGGAGTGCGAGAGAGATAGAGAGGAGAGAGAGGGGAGGGGGATAGAGAGAGGGGGGAGAGAGAGGGGGGGAAGAGAGGACGAGAGAGAAGGAAGGAGAGAGTGATGGAACAGAGAATAAATAAAAAAACGGGTAAAAGAAAATCAGGATCACAATTGATTGGTTGAATGATTGATTGCCAAGTTACCCGTATAAAAAATTTGTCTTGGTATGCAAGGTGAAAATAAAATATAAACACAATGTAAATGTGTCAGGTGGTTTGGGTCTTCTTGACAGCAGCCAAAGACACCTGTCAGGGAGGGAACAATGTCCCCAAAGGTGATTGACAGGGCCATGGACCAACCGAGCGGCTGTCATCGTCATCGGTCTCGACCCAGGGGCGCTAGACCTAGCGTTCAATAAGAGACGCTTTTCTTTTTCCATTATATCTATACGGAGACGTTTTAGTGCTACTGCATAGCTGCATGTGCAAAGCGCGCGTGAAAAGCACGTGTGAACGCCAACACATGTTGACACAGCAGGGCTCACCAGCCAACGGGGAAGACGGAGCCAAACTGCCGTTCTTAACACAATTCACGCTTCTAATTAGGCCTAGAAACACTTAAAATGCTATTAGCGGCAGCATTGTCAAAAGGCAATTGGCAATTGCTTGCGGCAAACTTGGTTGTTGAATAAACTCTTGTCAAAGTGACTTTGGTTGTTTGGTTTTATAATGACTGTTCGATGGGTATGACTCGTCTTTTCGCCCTAAAACCATTCCAAATTGGGAGGATGTGTGTTGAATGCGGAGAGAGAAAAATGTGATTTTTAAAGTGCCAAAACCCCAGACGAAAGCTGTCTTTGTCTTGAACCACAAACTGCAACTTTTTTTAGATAGGTACAACTTGTTTATAAACAGCCATTTTAAGCTTAAACCTCGGGAAAAGCTGAATGAAGGACTGCTTAATCCGTTCATTTCCTTAGGCAGCTGTGAAAAAAAACACATTTTTTACCCTTTTTTCCATTAATTTAACTGTAAATTATCACTACCTTGATCCAACATTTCGGTTTATGTAACACATATGATCATGATTACATTTTTTATCCATTTATTTCCATGAGGTTGTGTTCATTCCACCTTCCTGTCTATTCCCTAAACACCTCATCGCGTTTTAAGACACCAAATGTTCTCTATAAATAACATTTTGATTAGTTTAGGGCAGACACTTTCTATTCAGCACTGTGGGTTTCACCGTTGTATCCTGTAATAGATGGTGCAATGAAGGGAATGACTCCTTTACTTTGGGTGTTGGCTCACCATTTGAATGAGGAGGGTAATTTATGCAGGTTTTAAAACACATGGTGAATCAAAAGGGACAACCAACACTTGAGTGTCTCTGGGGATTTCACAGACAGAGTGGAAAGAATTGTGGTTTAAAGTCGATCAATATGTATTGTTTTGCATGTCGAAAATAGAAAAATGTTTCCCCTCCAAATGAACCAATGCAAACTAGTCACTTGGGGTAAAAGATAAAGAAAAAAGTTTTAGGACGGCTGATTCAGAGAAGGAAAGAATAAGGCTGAGGATTAGAGAGAGAGAGAGAGAGAGAGAGAGAGAGAGAGACAGAGTAAGTGAAAGCGAGAGAAAGGCAGAGCGACAGCGAGATTGAGAGTGAAAGGGGGAGAGACTAAGAGAAAGGGAGAGGAGAGAGAGAGTAAGAGAAAGGGAGAGAGAGAGTAAGAGAGAAACAGAGAGAGAGAGTAACAGAGACAGACAGGCAGGTAGGGCAGACAATAGACAGACAGAAAAATGTAACTTAAAGACAGATGAGAGATGATGGAAGATGAGAGAGAGTAAGAGAGAAACAGAGAGAAAAAGAGAGAGAGAGAGAGAGAGAGAGAGAGAGAGAGACGTTCACCTGGTCAGTCTTGAGGGTAGACTGACAACAAATAAAAGGCGAGAAAGAGGGAAGGGGGGGACATGGGGGGATAAAGGGCGGGGGTGAGTAAAAGGAGTAACGGTCGTCTCCATGGTGAAGCAGTGGTTGTCATGGTTACCTGCAGAGCCCGGGTCAACGGCACAGGAATGTGTGTGCTGGTAGAACACACAAGCTTGTGTGTGTGTGTGTGTGCGCACACTGGAACACACACACACACACACACACACACACACACACACGCACACACATGCCAACACACAAATACACACACACACACACACACAAGACTGATGGAAAGGGGGAATAATGATCAGCATGCTTTGTGTGTGTGTGTGTGTGTGTGTGTGTGTGTGTGTGTGTGTGTCTGCGAGTGAGTGTGCTTGCATGTGTGTGACTTGTAGTGAGAGATAAGGTCAGAATCACAGATTACTGTGAATAGGGGCCCATCAGGACTGAGCAAAATGTGTGTGCCCAACAGTGTTTGTACATACATGTGATTGTAAGTGTGTATGCTTAAATGTGTGTGTGTGTGTGTGTGTGTGTGTATGAGTGCATGAGTGTGTGTCTGTATGTGTTATGGACGGTGATTAACAGGGGGGCCGCAGCGTTGCGTGTGTGTCCATTGGCTTCTGTGTGAGTGCATGCACGCGCACGTTTCAGTGCATTTACGGCTGTGAATGTGTTTTCCAGTCTCCCAACAAGTGGAAGGATTTTGCACAGAAAAAATGGTCAGTCATGCAATGGTTGGCGTTCCTAAAAAAAAGTACACACACACGCACACACACACACACACACCAAATACATCCCCCCCCTCCAGCTCACCTCACCAAAGTGACACGCTCACCCGAGCACAAAATGAGAATCTCAGGCAAGAAACCTTTGGTATTTTTACCGTCTTTCCACCACATTTGGTTGTCAACAACCACGATCAACAATGTAACAGTATCAAGGAAGTGTGACACTCACACGCTACGACGCCTTAACACAATCCGATGTGTTTACGCTGAGTGTGTGTGTGTGTGTGTTTGGGTGTTATTTACATGCCGTGTAAACCGTGCAACAGCTCACAGAGCTGTTAGACAAAAGAACCCACCAGCTCCTACTAGGACAACAGCAGGGACATTATACAAAGAGACCTGGACACTAAACATCTGGACCCATAATGTTTGGTACGGTACACAGTCACAGTAATGATGTACGGTTGGTCGGAGGTACAGTGAGCTAGCTCCGATGTCTGTAGTTGTATTTGTAGACTCTAGATTAGACCACGTTACTCCATTAAAAGCCATGGAACAACCGCATTGGTAAATAACAATGTAACGTAGCTGTTTCAGTCCAATACACCACAATGAATGAAATAACATAATTTTGTATATTTATTTGTCTATAAATCATATCTGATTTAATCATGGGGGTTAAAACAATAATATTTTACGGTCAAAACCTTCCCTTCTGAATTGTCCTGAGCAGGATACAGGCTCCCTACCAACTCCAAGAGGTCACTGACCATGACCCATGAACCTTGCCCTCCCCTAAGAGGGCAAGGTTCATGGGTCAACAGAAGATAAGGAAGTGGTTCAGTGGAATCCTTTCTGCCTCGCCTCCCTTGTTTACGGTTTAATTTCAGTGTCCTTCTGTCCACCATCATGTTTGTTTCTGACCAGCGTTTAAACTGTCACGCGCAGCCTTCCCCTGGAGGAAGCAACAGGAAGGTTCTGACCTTTGAAGATGTATTGCGAAAGGTCATAAAATACACAGGCGCCACAAGGAAATGTGGCCGGTTGCTCTCTTGCTGAGACCCAAAGCAGTGGGGCTTGGAGGAAAGATATGAAATGTTGTTTTGTTGTTGTTGTTGTTGTTGTTTATTGGGTGAAGGTCACAGCACGCGCCACAGCGATGACGGGATCTGAACAGAGTTTTACTGGAACCACACTGCCAGCGCTGCGTGGGACGGGAGCCAACATCAACACCAATTTCGGCGGGTAAATCGGTACTTCTGTTTAATTCTTTTCTAATGTTTCCAAGGCCCTCAAAAGGACATTCAGCTACAATTTGCAGTCCTCAACATGGTTACAAACAGCCACAAACAGCCAAGTCTAATGGACCTATGAAGTTCAAGTTTTACTTGCACACATTTTCTACTGATGCATCCTTCCAACTGAACCTCAGCAATATCAAATCTCAACCTTAAAATGTCACAAACCACTCAACTGAACTCTGGGCTTTTCTCACTGTGACCTCCAAGAGTACATATCTATTTCCATCTCACTATTTCCCTGAGTTCCTATCTCTTCCCAAGCCTTCACCAAACAGAAAACCCTTGAGCTCTCCCGACCTTGAACCCTGACTGACACGCGTCATGATGGCCCTACAAGTGACCCCTTGACCCCTGGTGACACCATCGATCACGGAACTCAAAACCCCCTGAAAAGCTTTTGAAAGAGCGTGAATGGACCTCCCATCCCATCTCCATTGTCACGCCCTTCTCCCTATTCAGTCAATTTCTGATCCTTTCCACGATAATGCCGGGGCCCCCTCGGTGAATAGACTGAGCCAAAGCCAGATATTGTAAAGCCTTAATACATCATGGCAGACATGCACAGGCTTTCTGAAAACAGTCCAGCTGAGATATGGTGCCACTCATATCTCGCTCTCTCCATGAAACTCTGAACAGGAATTCGAACCTACTGTTGTTCTGAGGCGCCTCCATGGTTGTTCTTTGAAGGGCCCTTCTGCATGGTCTCTGGCATCTAAACTGAAAGGCCACTAAATACATTAAGCCCTAATCGTAAATCTATTAGCTCAGATAAATGGAATCCTAGCCTAAAGTCGGTTTTGGCGCCATAAGAGCATCGCGGCAAGTTTTGATTAGCTTTGCAGGTCTCTCCACAGTATCCCTCATCGCTCAAAATCAAGCTGTTTCACATGAGCAATAGTATATATATATATATATAAAAGTTGTAAATCATGAATAAAAAATTAGTAAACAAAAAAAAGGTTATGGTTGTGGATAAATGAGAAAGAAACAGTGGGCTTTCATCAGGTAGACCTGAGGAACAGGAGTCATCTTCTCAATCAGTGATTTGTATGGATCAGCCAGTGTTTTAACATAGTCGTCAGGTCGTTCACATGCAAGCTTATAACGATACGATTTATATTTACTGCTGAGGGATTTAGTAGACAGTTTTAACCAAAGTGACTTCCAGTACATTTGAGATACATGTCATGTAGGATCAAGGGTTAGGTCTCTTGATCAAGGATGCCTACAGATAAACTGTGGACATTGGGTTTCCAACCTACAACCTTTCGGCTGGCATAAACTACACGACTAAACTATCCTACATCTATGCTATAACCTCATAAAACCAAACCCAAACTTGTTGGATAAAAAGTATTCAGGTGAAAACGCAGTAGGAGATGTGTTTTCTTGTGTTTCATTTGTTTGGGTTTATTCAGTCACAGCAGGTGCTTTTTGTGTAGTCATCAGAAAAATATAGTGTGGAAAATAAAGTGGGAAAATTATTTTCAACATCGCCTGTCTCATGACTCATCTCAAACTGGAACATTTTCAAAAAGAAGTTATCATCACAAGGTATTTTCACAGAATATCAATGAGCATGAATATCAATAAAGACATTAAAAGCCATTCCAACAGTCCAACCGAGCTTCGTTGCACTGAGGGATGTGGTCATTGAAGGTACCACATCCCATTTGTCCACATAATGATGCACATCTGTACATACTCTGTATATTATCACCCAGACTGAGCTGAAACCAGCTCCAGTAGGTTTAGATATTCATCCTGTGTGTACCACTGGGAGCGAGACTAGTCTCATTAATTTCATTTCCCCGGGACATTCCTTCTCCCTGTAACAGCATGCGGATACGTCCCCCAAGCCACAGAAGCTTTTCAGCCGTTCGATAGAAAGGAGAAGTGAACAGCTCTGCTTGAAGCTTTGGTCCTTCGATCAGCCCATGGATAAGGTAAACAACATTCCATTCAATCTGCAGACCCTGGATAGACAACACCAGGCCATTAGGCCTACAGGAGCCAGGCTATGCAACACGACCACGGGTTAAGAGGAGGTGGAAGACAGCCAGGCCGGCTGGAAGCCTGGCGGTTGTCATTTTATCATGATCTGTCTTTCTAGGGGCCTGGTTTGCTAGCATAAGAGCTAGTTGTTTGGATGGCACATCGCTGGGCCCACTGGCTGGTGCCCCTCAGGGTTCCTTTATCCATGGACAGAGATGTCAAAACATCAGCACAACAAGAGTCTTTGAATTCTCACGATTGGGCGCATGATGTTACGCTATGATTACGCTACAAATGATCTCAAACAGCCAAGCAATGTTTTAGAGTCATTAATAGTAAGGGGTTCTCTGGTTAAAAGACATGTTCTGGTTAATAGAGCTTCTCTGGTGGAAAGAGAGTTAATCTGGTAATAATAGGTATTCCTTGGTTAAAATAGAGATACTCTGGTTAAAAAATGGATTTTTATCTGGTTAAAATAGAGGTATGTTTAAATGAGGTATTCTTTCGTTGAAAATTAGGCACTCCTTTGGTTAAAACAGAGGTACTCTGTTAAAAAATAAAAAGGGACTCTCCAGTTAATAGAAGGGCCCTCCGGTTTAAAAAACAATAGCCGGGGGCGCCCCGGTGGCTCTTCCGGGTAGAGTGTGTACCATTAAGGCTCAGTCCTTACGGCAGTGATCCGAGTTCCATTCCAGACCCCCCATTATTTGCTGCATGTCCTCCCCTCTCTCTCTCCCATACCCTCCTGTCTAACTCTCACTGTATCCGTCATGAATAAAGCACAAAAAAGCTAAAACAAATCTTCCCACCACACCCTAACTTCATTTCGAGCAAACAGCTTTGGCTGCACACAACATAGCAATTCCTTGCTTTGCATCACCACGGAGAGCCGCCCGGCACGCCGTGAGCCAGCTGGCACTCCAACACGGGTTCCCTAGCAACGACCACGGGAGCAGGACAGCCCAGCTCACATGGACGCCAGGGGAAGCTGCTAGGGCCAGGAAGACTCAGACTCTGGATGTTTGCTCATTCATGTTGTTGTCCCCCCCCCCCCCCCCCCCCCCCCCCCCCACACACCTCCTTGTCCACCCCATGCTCTAATCCTCTTTCCAATCCCCCCAAAAAACCAGCCAGAACGGGAATTTGGAACACACAGGAATGGGCCAGTTGTAGTTCTGTGGTGAAGGGTTCCTCTGGGGGGAGGGGGGGGGGGGGGGCGCTCTCTCAGGGAGCAGGAAGTGTTTGGATGATGCGTGCAGGATGGACTGGGAAAGGTCAGTGATGTAGCAAAATGAAAATACATACGTGAGTTTAAGTGTCGAGTAATTTATATTTTTATTCTGTTTACTTTATATTTTCTTTTTAATTCCCTTCCACTGAGGAGATTCCAAACTCATTGATTATTTCAATAATTTGCCCATCAAAACTATTAAGCATAGATAGTATGGAATAATAATGGCAGAAACGTCAGAGATCAAGCGATTCAGAGAGCGAGTCTAATTTTAACATCTCAGTCGTTTCCTCCCAGCCAAAGTTGAAATCGCTTCCTTGTTTTTTCAAACACAAAGTCCCATGAAAAACCATTAACATCTTCATGTCTTTACAGAAAGATTACACGCTATCAACAAAACACAACCGGTCTTCTTGACTTGAGAGAGGGTGGCCACCACCAGCTACGTTACGTATCATAGCGATGGACCACAAGGGGGGAGGGGAGGGCACCAGAGAGGGCTTGATGCCCAGCAGCCAGGCAGCAGAAGCGGGCCAGGGAAGCGGGCCAAACAGGCACTTTGGAGCCGGGCAGCGTGGAGAGAAGCCACTTGTCGCTGCTAAGTGATGCTTCAGATTGTTTATCAGTGGCCCACCTGATCAAACAGGCCTTCTGTGTCCCCACAAAGCAGCTAGCACGCCAAGCGACCAGCACAGGAATGCTTTTAAGGTGGTTACTGGAGAAAAAGAAACACACACTAATAGGTTGAGTGTGGTTTTAATTTCAGATATGCTTTCTTTGTTTTTGTTTTTCCCTCTCGGTTACTGTTTTGTAGTCCGAAGGTAACATCTATTTCAGAGTGACTTCCTATCTTCTGACTTTTATTCACTATTAAGTCAATTTAGTCTAATAAGAATTCTTAGCCTTATACTGCGTTCGCATTGGATGGCAGACATTTTCAGTTTTACAACGTAACATGAACAAAAATTTATATAAAAGGGTGAGAAACTGCCCTCTCATACCAAAGAACAATGAATACATCAGTGCATTTACATGCTAGAAACCCAGTGTTTTCTAAACTACCATGTAAACACCAAAGCCTAGTTATGTAACCCGGTATCTCCCCATACAGGAACCGGGTTACGACACCTAGGTAACCCAATCCATATCCGATGTTATTAGTCATGTAAACACACTGTAACCGGGTTTCGGAGAATGACTGCATTAATCCCTCAAGTGGAAAATGACTGTTACCTGGTTACTCTGCCTAACTGTGCATGTAAACATACGCTGTGTTACTCAATGGCTAGAGGTTGTGTGTTTCTGTGTGACAGAGTGCTCTTGAGCCACACATTGAAGACAGTGAGAGTGTCTCTTGAGTAATCTTGCTGTTGTTTTCCTCCATGTTTGTGCTGATGAAAGTCTGCCTCAGTATAGCACTTCCTCTTGAAAAACCTCTTGAATCTGTTGCTGAAGCTGTGTGCCATCATCCGAATCAGCTTTCACTGGGCTTGGCTCTGTGTGTGTGTGTGTGTATGTGTGTGTGTGTCTGAATATGAATTAGTGGTACATTTCACACAAGCTGGTGTCTAAGGACCTCAAACCTGGCACTTTCCTTCTTTCTCTCTCTCTCGTTCTGTCTAATTTACTCTACCTCCATTTCTCCATTATCTCTCACTCCATCCCTCTCTTTCTCTCATTCGCAATGGCTCTCTTTCTTCGCTGCTCCATCTCGTTCTCTATCTCTCTCCATCTCGCTCTCTCGTGGGCCTTTCCTCTCCATCTCCCCGACTACACTCGTCGTATGTTGGGTTTTAAATGACTTCCTTACCATGGAAGAACTTTCAACCACAATCAATACTGTGGTTCAATAAAGCAGTTAAGAAAATGTAAAAATGTTCCACCAGCAAGTCTCTCTTTGTCTCTTTCTTTTCAATTTCCTTCTCCACTTCCTGTGCACTGTACACACACACATACACACACACACTCACACACACACACACACACTGACAGAGCTACAAACGCACCACAAACGGTCACATGACTATAAACACAGGCACACACACACACACACACAACACATACAGAAATAAATTGCCACAACGCTACAATGCTAAAATAACACACCACAGACAAACACAAACACACACACAGTATCTCCCGCTGGGCTCTGGCTGGAAGACGCTGCGTCGCCCTGCTCCTGAACGGCTCAAACTGTTGGCCAGGGGAGCGGTGGATTGGAAAAATTTAATCGCATTAAGAGAAAAACTTTCCTCTTTCATTTGTAAATTCCTGGGACACGCTACACCCCGCCCCCTATACCCACTCTCTCTTTTCCTCCAAATACATCCTTCTCCTTCCTCCCCCCTCCCCCTCCCTTTCTGACACGGCTGCTGGTCTTAGAGACATCCGTCTGTGCACGCACACACGCACACACACACACACACTCTCTCTTCTGCTATGCCCCACTCTCTCTCTCTCACACATTCTCTCTCACTCACTTTCTCTCTCTCTCTCTCTCTCTCACACACACACACACACACACACACACACACACACACACACACACACACACACACACACACACACACACACACACACACACACACACACACACACACTCTTCCCTACTTTGTACTTTACTTCATCCCAAAGGTTGACAGAGCAGGCTATAGGCCTCTGGGATGCATGACTGCACGTGCATGTGCACGTGCACCTGCAAACACACACACACACACACACACACTTGCTATTGCTAGTCTAATTCCTTTGATCTTTTTCTTCCTTGCCAGACAGCGATCAAAGAACATTCTAGTGACTCCTCTCTTCCTCCAACTTTTCTCCCTCCCTCATCTATCTTTACATCCATCTATCTATCTATCTCTCTATCATTTAAGCAATTCATCCATCTATCTAGTTTATATCTAGCCATGTCTACCTAGCTGTCTGTATCGTATCCATTTACTGTGTCTGTCTGTCTATATATCTGCAGTCTGGCTTCTTTCTTTTCATTTTCTTTTATGATAGTTTCAAGACATGCGCGCACACACACTCACACCCACGCATACGCACGCACACACACACACACACACACACACACACACACACACAGAATGTCAGGATGGGGACATGCCACCTAGAGGGCGGAAGGATTAGCGAGGTAAAGTTCAAAGTGTCGAGATTTCCACCCCCTCCACCATTCTTACTTCTCTCTCCCCACCTCTCTCTCTATTCCCCTCTCTTGTTCTCTCTCCCTGCCTCATTCTTCCATCTCTCCTCCATTTCTTTCTCCCTCTCCTCCTTGTATCGGTCTCTCTTTTCCCCTTTTTCCCATTTACTTCTGCTTTCTCTTGTGCCTCTTATAAATGTGTGAATGGGACACTGCTTGTGAACAAATGTGTGCATGGGAGAGTTGTGTATGCACGCTAGTAAAGTGTGTGTGCATGTGCGTGTGTGAGTGAGTGCGTGAGTGAGTGAGTGAGTGAGTGATTACGTCTAATGTAGCTTGTCCCACCTACCAATTGCTATACTTTAAAGTAAAAATTCTAAAGTAGTATCTGTGTTTGGATAGGTCGCGATGACCTCTGTGAACTTGGGGTCTATTGTGTGTCGAAAAAAAAAACAGCGGTGCTAGCCCAGCATTCCCTCGGCATACGGTCATTCCTGACCACACAATAGAGCCGCTTTTAAACAGCAAATCTTTTAGGTCAGACTTGCCGTGTCAGCCAAACCCCGTTCACTGCAATGTGTGTTCCTTTCTGCTGTCTGAATGTCTCTCGCTCCCTCCCTCCCTCGGCCACGCTCTCTCTCCCTCACCCTCTCTCTCAGTCACCCTCTCTCTTATTCCTTCAATCTCTCTCTCTCTTTCTCACTGTCTGTCTCTCCCTCGATCTCTTGATCTCTCACTCGCTCTCTGTCTCTCTCCCCTCAATCTCTCTGTCTCTCTCCCTTGGGCCCCTATCTCTCTTACTCACTTCCTCTGCCTCTCTCTTGCTCACACACACTTTCCTTCTCTCTCTGGACTTGACAGAGGGGGGACCCTAGCTGTTGTTCAGAGCCGCCTCTAGATGGCCCCGTCTTGTAAACCTTTAAATCAAACTCTTCAAATCAGACATAGAAGAAGACATTGAATACAACTATTGAATGACACATTTGAATGACAAATTTGAATCAGAAATTGAATCAAAACGTTGAATCAGACCTGGACTCAAACCTGTGAATGGGATATTGTTTCCATGAGGGAAGCACTGACTCATCTATCCTCTCTGTTTTTACAAAGCATTGTCATCACAGCTAACATTTGAACACATCCTTCCCATCAAAATTCTGTCTGTCGGCCAATATTTATTCAGAGGCGACACACACACGTCTCTCATTTAAAATAAGGCTGAAAGCAAAGCAAAATATATTTATAAAAAACATACACATTAAGAAATCCTCCATTTCAGAGCAATGGCAGGCATCTCTGCAGCATCCATCAAACTCTCTGCCAGATACACACAGTAGCAGCACTACAGGTGGCCTTATCTCTTACTGAACACTCCTTCTCCTCCTCTTCTTCAGTGACTCACCACCTAGATCCCAGCCCCTCACACCTGATCCACGCCACCTCCCCTGTCCCTCCCATCCTGGTACTTTGACCTGACAGGTCCTTCTCGGTCATGTCTCAACCCGCCACCCATCACACACAAAGAGCAACCAATTGGTTCTCTGTGAGTCCAAAGGTCGGGGTTCACGTTGCTTAGCATCGGCACTGTTTGCCCCGCAGTCAAATCCGACACGATCATACCGGCCTTGATCGACACTTGATATTTCCGAGAGCTCGTTACTAGGCAACCAATCTCTGCATCTCCTTTGATGACGTGATGATGTGATTGGGCATCCAATCAGGTGCAGTCAGGCGTAGTTGTATTTGATGGGATTCCGACAAGCCCAGGGAGAGAAAGTGGAAAAGAACTCACCCGATGTCAGTCTCAATATCTTGCTTGGAGTAATAAAGGGTCTAATGCGGCGTAATGGATGGTTTGAGTAAGGATGGATTACCTACGCCTGGCAGTCTCACTATCTATTCCACACAGATTCGACATGGACGGCAGTGAATCCCGCCTCAGAAGGGAGCCAAGACAGCTACAACATACGGAGATCAGAGGTGGGCCTTCCAAGTTCATAAAGTACGGTTTCCACATGAGCCATCTGCGGATATGCAAATTAGCATAACCCTGCGTTAGCGCTACTGAGAGAAACCCGTCAGCTGGCATGAGCCTCTAATTTCCCTCCTCTAGGAGGTCTGCCTGAGATCTCAAAGTTCTGACCAGGCTGGTCGAACCCGGGCTACGGGAGTTAATTAGTGACCCTCTCTCTTAGCCCTCGGTAAACACCGCCGGGGTGAACGAGCCCTGAATACTTAACGCCAACTTAGCAACAAGCTAGCAGCAAGCTGTGGCGGCGGCGCCACGGGTCTCCGCAGTGTGCGTCGGAGGGCGACCAAGCGGATGACGAGGCGAGATTCAATAAAAAGGAAAGACTACTCATGCTTGACAGAACACCGCGGCGATGAGAATTAGCGATCCAGGATGTCTGCAAACCTGTCTCGGCTGTTCCGCCCCCTCATACGATAAGTTAAAAGTATCAACAAGTACTGGGACTAAGTGCGCTGGCGCCTGGTGGTTTTTCGTCGGATAACACGTTCTCTGACCACCACTCAGCACCTGCCTGTCCACCCACAAGCCCGCTGATCCGTTTCCACGGAAACCTAGCCGGGGAGCAAATCGGATGACCTCAGGGCGCGGATGCTGCCATGATATAATCTGATCAGTGCCTGTGTGTGTGGCGTGCGCACGTCAGTGTGTGTGTTTGTGTGTCTATGTGTGTGCGTACATATCTTTGTGTGTGTGTGTGTGTGTGTGTGTGTGTGTGTGTGTATGTGTGTGTGTGTGTGTGTGTGTCCTGTATGGCGCCCTGGCATAATCTGTGTGCTCCTTCTGGCTGACCTTGACACAGGTCAACATACATGCTCATGCCAGCAACAATGCAGTAGGACTACACACACAAACACACAGTAGAAAGCAGTACAAACACATACATTATAATAACTCTGAGAACTGCATGGTTACAACTGTGACAACTGCTTACCAGCTCTTAACACAGGTAACACACAGACAAAAACCATTGTCATTGTGTGCATATGTGTTATTCTGGTCTGCTTTTGTGTTCTTTTTTATATGTTGTGTACTTATTAAATGAGTGACCTGGTAATGTGTCTCCGGAAAACATAGATCACACAAGTCCTCTGCACACACACACAAAACACACATGCATACAAACACAAAACACGCATACGCACAGACACACAATAACTCAATAAACACTCAATAAAAAACATATTTGTTTTGGAAGAATGATTGAATTAAATTGTTTAATTTAATCATTCTTGGAACACAAGCTGAACATGCAAGTGTACACTATACTTTTAAGTATAATGCGGTACAATAATGTAGGTAAGTATTGCTTGTTCTCGGGAGAAACATGGACCAAACACACACACAAATCACATGCTGACACTCCCATGAACAATGTGCATGTTTTCTTCCATGTGATGGATATCTTTACCCAGCGAACCCCACCGTGCTGTCAGTGCAGATATTTCAAGCACCAGCGGTCCGACCGAGAACGGAAATACAGACGATAAATGTGAGACACGAAACCATTAGTCAAATGAACACGCTACTGGCTCGAGATTGGGTGAACCTGACATTTCACATTTACTCGCTGTATTCGTTTAAGCCGAAGAGGGGGGGTCACAAAGTCACGGAAGGTTACAAGAGAGAGACATATAGGAGTAAGGGAGGGAGAGAGAGAGAGAGAGAGAGAGAGAGAGGGAGAGGGAGAGGGAGAGGGAGAGAGAGAGAGAGAGAGAGGGAGAGGGAGAGGGAGAGGGAGAGAAAGAGAAAGAGAAAGAGAGAGAGGCTATACATAACTGTTGCCACAATTTAAAGCAAATGTTGTAATTCTGCACTACCACATCACACAGCAGTATGTACACAGCAGCACATACTGTTGTAGAAACGACAACAGAACTTGCCATCAAGGAGTTCATGTTGCTTTGCATCAAAAAATTCAAAATAAATAAAATGGGCGTTTTATTTTGGAAAAGTATTCGTCTCATGAGGCCTCAGAAGGAGTAGGAAATACTATTTTGAGTGATTCAGGTGGAAGAACCAATTAGATCCAAAAAGAAGTCAAATGAAACTGATTTCAGTAAAAGAAAATATAATGGACTTTGAACCGGGTCTAAACACCTGGGAATGTACAAAGAACTAGCTCAATCTGGAAGTGACACATGGAAGAGAAAACAAGTGATGGGGGAGGTGGAGGTGGAGGTGTGAAGGGAAAAGGAAAGGTAAAGGGTGCCCACTTCTTTAACCCTAAGTAACTAACCAAACTTGAACAAATGACAAAAAGAATGAAGCTATCAAAGAACAGAAGAGCGTCTTTTATATAATCAAATTCATTATTATTTCATTACATAATCAATAATAAAAATATTGGAGGACACTACGGATTAAAGGAAGCAGGATTTTTTTCAAAAGATGACGGTGTGTGTGTGTCAGCTGGATGGTTTATGTGGGTGGGGGTGGTGGAAGTCTCTATCCCGTCTCTGACGTTTGTTGTCGGCAGGAGCTCCGAGGATTATGGGGGATTACGGTGAGCATCGCTTGTCATGTGATCCGCCCATGCTCCGTTCTGATCCCCCTTACCTCACTGAATAAGGAAGCAAAACGCGCCCGCGAAGGTTAGGTCACACGCACCCACGCCACCCAAAACACATGCTGTCACGCCTCGATTGAAGCATCCTCCGCCTCTCTCTCTCCCCCCCCCCCCCCCCCCCCCCCCCCCCCCACCCCCACCCCACACACACACACACCATTTCTGAGAGTTGCCTCATTTTTGGGCACCACTTATCTTATTCTCTTTTTTATTACAAATTCTTCTTCGTTGGTGCACAACCTCCCCCAACCTTCTCAACCGGGACCTCCTCCTTATCGCTTTTTCCTTGGACCTTCCAGACTTCATACTTTTATTGATGTCCTTTTTGTGGCATCTCCATGTATTCAGGCCCGCTGGGAACTACCGTGGACTTCCCCAGCAGGAGAGCAGCATTGAGGGGGGAAAATACCAAACAAGTCATGGCCCCTGGAAGAGGCTGAGTGCTGGAATATAAAACCCCTCGCCAAGGACCTATCTCTGCAGACAAGGACACCACCTCCTCCCAATCGGTGAGCGTGACTTGTGGTTTCTGAAATTCATGTTTGGTTGCTTTTGCCAAGCTTCACTCTACTGCCAAGCACCAGCAGTTTAGAGAAGAGATAACGAGTACTGCTTTCTCAAGTCAAAGATAGAAGAAAGGATATATTCAGGACTAGAACACATACAACTACAAGGATAGACCGAGCAATATCTAAAACTGCTTTGGATTTCAAAAGGTGATGAAGAAGGTATGAAGGCTTGGTTGTGCGTATGAAGTATTTAGAAATGAATTTGCTGCTGTTGCTTGAAACATCTTATGTCGGGCATCTGGAAAAATAACCTCATGTCTGAAATTGCATTTTAGGTCTAGAAAACATTTCTTTATCCATCAAGGTTGTGTGAGAAGTACTACTGCAGTTTGACCTAAACTGTGGTTTGTGTTTGTAAAAACGAATGTCTTACGATTGCCATAGTTGCCGAAAAGATGCCAACAAAACTGCCCCCAACATTCTAAACCCTGCACCTTTTTAGAATGTTGCGTGCTAACTCTTTGCACTCGTCGTTCCTCCCTGTGCATCTTGGGATATCTCTGAGAGTGACACATGTGTTCCCACTAATCTGAAGTTATTTAAGATTGGATCCGGCAGGAATCTTAGTTTAGACTCTTCAAACACTTTTTATCTCCGTTTAGGCATTTAAGAGACTATTTTATCCTAAGCTACTTTAAGCAAAAAAAATGGTATACATGAGGAGCAAGTAGAGGTCAGGGTGTATTGCTCAAGGATGACTACAGGTAGACTGCAGCCATCGGAGTTCAAACCCACGATCGTCCTCAGACCTTTTTGTTTTTCGGATTGAAAGCGAAGAAAGTCAAGTTGTGCTCCTCCTCATGTTTGGTCTTCCTTTGTTCTGAGCTGAGATGACTGCTTTATCCAGCCAGAGAGAAATAAGAGTCTTCAGGTCTAAAATAAATCTATAACCCAAGGACCGAGATTCAGAATGGTTCATTTTTTCTGATCTTGAACCACGTAGAACGACAGGAGAGGTTACAGGAGAGGTTAACTGTGACCATTTAAAGGCAGATGGTCTGCTCATGTTAATTCAGGACACATTGTCTAGTTATCATTCAGGTATTATTATTATTAGGAGGTATGAGATTATCAGAGATTATAAATTGAGTAGAAGTATTATTTAGTATGACACGGCAGTTACTGTATGATAGCTTCACACTATCATGAAGTGATCACAGGTGGCTCAAATTCTATGGAGTTACCTGTCCTCTCTACCGAATGCAGGGATTGAGGACGTGATAGGTCACATCTCACTCGTGTCTCACAAATATGAAGACCGGTTTATATGCCCTTATTTAAAAGTCATAGAAACCCTTAGTGTTAAAGGTGAACCGTTATGCTCCACTATTTTCTAATACAAGAGATACAAGCTTCATATTGCAGAATGTAACGTCAACTCTGTTTCCATGGGATTTTTTCTTTTTAAATCGTACTATTGATCTAATGGGTCAGGGATTTACATTCTCCATTGGTCCAAATTGGACCAATGAGGTAACAGATCCCCTTTAAGGTTAAATTCCAAATGAGACCAAACGAAGAGTGCATCATTTGTACTTATATTCTACATTTGTACTGGAATCAATCTACGGTTCGCCATATGGTTATGTTCATGATTGTGTTTTTTATTTTACATCCATGCAAACACTTTTCATTTTTAAATGCAAATGCTTAAAATCGCTTCCGTCCATATTGTTAACGTCTTCAAATTGTGGCTGATAATGGGTTTCCTCACATCACTAATGAGGGTGGAGTCCACCTGGATCAACCATCCCTCTGTTTCTGTTCCATTCAAAAACAGTTTTTGCCGAACTTCCGATTTTCCAGTAGGGTTAGGGCATTTTGAAATGGTTGACCTTTGACCTACAGGATGTGGTGGGCGTTGAACTCATCCTCTTTTTAGACAGACTTGTAAACACAGGCCAGGGGCTTAGTCCCAGCAGTTAAGCCAATTATCACCTTTAACCATTCACTACTACACAGCGGCATGGAAGATTACAGGCTGCTTATCAGATTACACTAAATATACCAAATGTATTAATATTTTATAATTACAGATCATTTACAGATACAAGTCTGGTAATGAATAAAGTCACTTAGACTGTAACCCTGTTTAACCATAGCTGGTGCAGTGTCACAGCTTTATTTAACAGTTTGCTTTACTCTTTTAAATAATATTGTGGGCTCATTTTAATCCTACTTTCATGTGAGGTTGATCAATAAATGTGTTCCTCGCTTTCGTCCAATTATGCCTGCCTGCGTCTGTGGTCAAAGCTTTAGCCTTGCAATCTTCCAGTTATAAACCCTTACTCTTTTACTTAAAAGTACTAAAACACACAAACACCGCAACATGCACTCCTCGAATCCCAGACCAATCGATAGCACTGAAGATCTTCAAAAAAAGAACTGAAGAACCACCTACTTCCAGAAAATAAGAGAGGGAGAGACAGGTAGAGAGACCAAGAGAGATAATTTGCCATGCATGTGCCTCCTTTCTGAAGGACTTTGTGTTCATCATTTTCCATCGTAACAAATTTATGCCATACAATTATAATTGCACAATCCTATAAGTCAGTCTCACCATCGGATATAAAAAGTCTCTCTCTACCTTGATCCTATAGTCTCTCTCCCATTGCTCTGTGTCCCGTCTTATTTTTTGTATTACAGATCCTGACCTGAAGTGGTAGCTCAACTGTCAATCAAAATTGCATGTATTCAAAGTAATAGCTCATAGTTCAGCTATGTCAGAAAAAACCTAAACGCGTGGTGAGTCTGCATTTGTAAATTCTAATTGGTAGACATTATGTGGGCACAAATAACCTTAGCAGCACCAAATAACTACTCATGATCTGTGTGTGACAAAGAAAAAATGACACAAAGAGCCAATAGCTAGAAGTCAGCTTAGCAGCAGCTGGTTTCTAAATGTAGATGCTATTAATAATAATAGTGAAAGAACAATATTCGGATTAACTAGATGGCATACTAGATGGCAGGCTATGCTGGTGCCCTAAATGGGAATTTGAGTTTAGTGAGTCACGTCACACAGATTTATCCCAGGCTAACTATACCTTCCTTTGTCTTCCCAGTCAAACAAGGACATCAAATACACAGAGCACAACATGGGCATTCAATTCCCTCTGTAACACCCACCACTGTGCAGAATGAGCTACAGAATCAGATAAATCACATGTTAAATAGTGTATCACCGCGGCGCACCAGGCCCACGTTCCGCTGTGAAGCCTCTCGTAACTGGCAGTTGGTTCTCCATATGGACCAATCGGAACAGACGGACAGCCGCCTCTAATCAATCCTATTACTGGCACAATAATTACCTTCCTGTCGCACTCAAGAGAGAGTTCCTGTGTCGCTCTACGCTCCGGCGGCTGCCCTCCCAATACCTTCGTCCTTGGAACCACCGCTACGTGCAGGAATAAATCGAGAAATCGAGTGAACGGTAGATTAGTAGCGAATTTACAATGGCTGTGGTTTTAAACTGTTTTCTGGGTGCCACCTGTGCAGTGCATTTTCTCTCCAACTCCAGACACGCGCACAGCCAGCTCTTGTTAAAGATGCAGTGATTGATTTTTCCCGCGATTTGGTTCCATAAAAGGTGTGGTTTGAATCTACTGTGTTTCTACAGTTTCTACACATGGTTGTTGTACCTCAAGTCACAGGAGAAAGTAGCATTCCAAGTCATTTCCCAACAGTTTTATTTTGCTTTGTTTACATCTGTGTTTGTGTCCAAGCTCATGCACATGGCCTTCCAAAGCATTCGCCATTCAAAGTGCGAGATAAAATAATTGGACGTGAACAGTGAAGAAGACAGCTAGCAATGCAATGTACTCGCGCGGGATTTATCTGTGGCGTGCGGATGAAAAAAGGGTGGACAAATTTGGAGAAGAGCACCACAACAAAACACAGAGGTCAAAAGAATCTGCCGTCGTACCTTTAAGTAAAGTCCACTTTATTTGTAGTCCTTAATCACAGTTCTCAAAGGGCTTCACACGCCCACATTACACAACACGTCCTAACCCTAAGCCCTCTGAAGGTCAGGGGTTTTGCTGATCCTGGCTGTGGCTGACATGACATTATAACCAAAGGTGTATAGCAGTGACTTTCTGAAGAGTAGATTGAAAACCACTATCACCACCATAAATAAGTAGCCATTGCATTTACGGATGGTCCATCTTGCACTTAAATCAGGCACATTTACAATGCAACTACTGCACAACCATTTGTTATATAATACCGATTGCTTTTTATCTATAGTCCTCCATCCCTCCCATGTATTTATATATTCATCTTATTTGAAGCTTTGTCTGAGTTTGCTGACACCTGCATCAAGTTTAATTCCTTGTAGATTTGTACTTTGGCGAATAAAGTTGACTACGAAACTACTCGTTTGAAACAAATTATTTTGCATCATCAACTTTCAGCGGTTCGATTTTTGATGCATTCATTTTCATTTGTCTGTTCCATTAAAGATCAAGCAGGCCATGAGATACCAATTGCACTCGTAAACACATTCAACCCAATTAGAGAAAAATCACATCAAGTTCAAGTAATGTCTAAGTGAAAGCGACGTCAATCAATGTCAGGCACTCTTCCAAAAAGTCAATTAAGTGGGCTATTCTTTAAATATTCAGTCTGTCCCCCCTGTCTAGCGACCCCAAGCTCCCTTCAGTCAGTGAATGTCTGTCTAGTCTGTGTGTCTGCGCGTGTGCGTGTGTGTCTGCATGTGTGTGTGTGTGTGTATGCATATGTGCACGCGCGTGCGAGTGTGCAAGCGACCAATTGTTTTGCTGACATCCTCTTAGACCTCATTCATCATTACCCTAATTAGCCACCTCACTGAGTCACACTGTGGTCGTCTCAAATGGCAAGGTGCACGTGCGCCGGCGTGTGTGTGTGTGTGTGTGTGTGTGTGTCTGTGTGTGTGTGTGTGTGTCTCTGTGTGTGTGTGTCTCTGTGTGTGTGTGTGTGTGTGTGTGTGTGTGTGTGTGTGTGTGTGTGTGTGTCTGTGTGTGTGTGTGTGTGTGTAGGCCTGTCTATCCCTGCGTCCGTATCCCCGGTGCAGAATAGAAATGAAGACATGACTCACAGGGTAGAAACGCGGGGAGGAATAGCTCCATAAATGTCATGGTGACACCAAGTTAAGCAAAAGTTAAGATTAAACAATGCACTGCAAGAAGCTATTTGCATAATGGAGGGATAGTGGGGCGGCTGTCTCCATTCAGGAGCCATGTCTGCATTCATATCGCAGGATTTTCCCTAATCCGTCCCAGTACGCACAGTGGGGTGGTGGTGGTGGTAGGGTGTTAGGGGGAGAAGTTAGAGGATGGAAGATAAAGTGTGAAAGACGCTACGTCGCTAGTGGCTGGATAGAGGCAGGTTCAGCTGGATGTCTATCTGTTGAGTGAGTGAAGAGTTGACTAGCATTGTCTGCTAGAGCCAGCTGGCACAATATGGAACAAGGTAAAAGAGAATATTTAACATCGGATAGAGAAAATGTGGGCTTTTCCATTTCATTCTAACCGGCTCACGATGATGTATGCAGAATGAGGAGGAGTCTGAACAGGGAGGGCGCAAAGGTCACGAGGGAATCAATACTAAGAAGTTGTTACTGTTATAAATGCACATTTAACACTTAACTGAAAGAAAAGGGAGCCGTAATGCAAATTCAATATCAACATCTTTATAGATTACGTATACAATTATATAAATAATATAAGTAAACAATACATATATAAATATTTGTGAATTTTGTGTTTGGTTCTGGTCAGTTAAAACAAACTTTGACAAGGCAACAGCTCTTGAAAATGGATTTAAGAAAGTATATATTGACGAAGTGCTGAATGCAGAGCCGACAAGAAAGTTTCAATATGCATTCTATGTGCCAGCGTGTGTATCGAATATATACATATATATATATATATATATAAGGATACTAACAAGCCGCAAAACGAAAACCTTCATTAAAGATTTTTTTGTTTTGTTTTGTGTCCTAGAAAATGATTGGCAGAGAGGTAGGGAAGAGAGAGAGACAGCTGGCTGATCCAATGGCGTGGTCGGAGCCACGATCGAGGACAAACCCCAAACCGGGATCCAAACCGAGCAGGGAAAGCTCTGGCACGTCCCATGGCTCAGACAGAACGTTTCCATCAAACCCCCCACGAGTTCCGGTCCTGACCTTCGCCTTACTCCTCCCCTGTCTCCTCCCCCTCCTCCTCCTCCTGGGCTCCCCTCACCCAGGACTAGCCGGGCCGCCCCCTCGACCCGCACGCCCGCCTCTCCTCTCCGGCCAGCCCTTCATCATCTTCTGGGGCGTCCCGGACACCTCCTGCCCCGGGAGACCGGACCTGACCTCGCTGGGCGTGGAGCCGGAGGGCCGCGTGGCCGTGTTCTACGAGGACTCGCTGGGCAGCTACCCGTACTTCCTGGGCCGCGACACGCCCATCAACGGGGGTCTACCGCAGCACACGCGGCTGAATAACCACCTCCAGAAGACCGGGGAGGATCTGGCGGCGGCGCTGCCCGCCCCGAGGTACCTGGGGCTGGGGGTGCTGCGCTGGGCAGAGTGGACCCCCCAGTGGGCCCGGAACCGGGAGAAGCAGGTCCTGTATCTGGATGCCTCCAGGGCTCTGCTGAGGAACTTCTTCCCAGACTGGACCCCCGTGGAGGTGGAGAAGTGGGCGCAGGTGAGGTGGAGGATGGGTGGTGGGGGGGTGGGGGTCTTGAGTTATATGCGGGGTGAACATTTGACAAATGAGGAGTGAATTTGATGAAAGAGGAATGGATTTGCTCTATTACCTTGTATGTGATTTAAAACCTTTGCATGCTGTTAACCAATCAAATATTTTGTATTTTTCATTTCTACAAACAAGCTAACAATAAGTTAAAAACCTAATGAATAAAGAGGAAAGGATATGGAGATTCCACAATAAGGACAAACTAGGTGCGCTGGAATGAAAAGCAGAACATCTAATTCTACTAATAATGGTGCACCTTGATGGATGTCACACAGGTGGACTTTGAGGCAGCGGGCCAGTCCATACTAACAGAGACTCTCCGCGAGGCACGGCGGCTGCGCCCTAAAGCCTTATGGGGGGTTTCTCCGTACCCCACCTGTTACACGCTGGAGCCCAGCCAGACTCTACTAGCTAACAACACGGGAGGATGCCCTGCCCAAGAGATGGAGCTGAACGACCAACTGCAGTGGCTATGGAAAAGAAGCTCCGCCCTCTACCCCTTTCTCTCCCTGGAGAAATTACAGGTAACATAACCAGGGGGAATTTTTATTTGATTGATTTATTATCAATGCACATCTCGATGCAAAAGTAAACCTCTTATCTGCCAAGGCCACCGATTTTTCCTTTCACTTTAGTACAAGATCTTTAAATGTTATTCTAAGCCTCTTTTCAAAGATTTTAGATATCATAATATGTATTTTCTGCGTATTCCCTTAAATCAGAGTTGGTCTTGTAACTAAAATGTCTTATTATCTGTCTGATTGGCTGGCAGGGTGGAACGTCCGGTGCCAGGCTTCTCCTGTCCAATCAGATTAGAGAGGCGCTGAGAGTGGCTTCCATGTCCGGGACCACCTACGATCTACCTGTGTTCCCATTGGTCAAGAGCACATACACCTCAACCAATACCTTTCTGTCACAGGTGAGCTGTATAGCATTCTAGTCCACTTTGTTACTTTCTTGCTTCTTAATACACACATATATTGAGGAACATGAATTGTCTCCGCAATTTAGAAACATGGAAATGTGAAGGAGGATATTTAGACTGGCAGGGTAGAAGGGTAGAAGGCGCGGGGGCAGTGTTGAGAGAGCGAAAGGCGTTAGCATACGTGATGTGATGTATAAACATCAGAGCGAAATAGCGGGCCTCTTCCAGGCCGAGCAAGAGATTAATAAAGGTCGACTGCAGCGTCTCCGCTGTATTGGTGTGACGTGTCACTCGTCTTTCCCCGCCGTCGGGCGACTGCTCCCGGCCAGACAATCTCAGACGATGTCATCATGATTTATGTACTAACTACAATCTGGTCGTTAAGAGGTTCAGCCCAACTTTGTTTTAATCTTGTTCGGCATGTAGTAAACATAAAAGACCGTCTCACATTCTGCGTCATCCCTGAGGTGCTCCGAGAAAATACAGAGCAACTCCCTGGTATTGGGAGAAACCTAAGATGCTAAGATAAGGTAAACACTTTCGTCAGCAACCCACAATTGATGCTTTTTATTACGTATTTTGCGTAGGAGAAGCAAAGATGCTGAGCTAAGGTCAGGCTTTTTTCAGCAATCCTATTTGACATGATCTGGCCTTGACCTTTCGCATAAAATAACATGCTTACTTCCATGCTTTTTACATCCAAAATCCTCCAAACAAATGCAAGATTTGCTAAGATGAACTTCTAGCTTCCGTGATTAAACTGCCAACTGTTCTGTGCACAGGCTGACCTGCTCCACACCATAGGAGAGAGCGCTGCGCTGGGAGCTGCAGGAGTAGTCATCTGGGAGAGAGAGGATACTAAAACAGAGGTACGTACTGTTACACCACTCCATAAAACACATATGTCTCCCTCTCCATCACTCCCCCTCTGTTCATTCATGCTCCTCTTCGCTTTGTGTGTTTTACTGGCCCTAAAGTGCCCAGAATGTCTTCCCGTGTAAAGCCTCCAGGTGTGTAGATGTGTGTGGGAATGTATGTCTAGCGATCATGTCACTTTCACTCATAGTGTGTCTATTCGGGATCTTGTGAGATTCGGTTTCTCCATTAGGATTACCGCATTTTAGTTATCCAGCAGATGGTTCCATCCAAAGTCACTTATATAATTGATCCAGGTCTTAAAGGAGCAGGTAGGGGCGAGGGTGCCTACAGGTAGGAGTGGGGACATAGGGATCAAACCCAGTACCTTTCTACTGGGAGTGTAACACCCTAACACCTGAATCATTCTGCGTCACGTCTATCTGTAAATTTTTCTTTCTTTCCGGTTCGCCCACCTCACCAGAGAGAGTGCGGAGACCTGGCAGAGTTTACTCGTCAGGTGCTGGGGCCTTACTCTGTCAACGTTACCACGGCGACCAGGCTGTGTTCGAGCGCTCTGTGTCAGGGGCGGGGCCGCTGCATCCGCCAGAACCCAGACAGCTCTGCTTACCTTCACATGCCCACGACCGCCGAGACGGTGGAAGAGAAAGACGACAAGGAGGAGGAGAAGGTAAGGCAGGGATCATACCTAAAGGTTCACACTGAAATACTCAAATGTTAGAAATGCCAAACATTTGACTAAATCACAAACGGATTCCATGGTGTCTGCAAACAACAATAAAATGCTTATTTCGCCATTATCTAAGTCATGTCTTTGTTCAACAACTGATGTAACGTTGCTTTCCCTTGTCATTGTGTTTCCAGCCGGATGCAGTCCAAGCCACAGATGAACCAGCCACCACCACAGTCCCGCCGGACGAACCAGACCCGGCGGAGATGTGGAAGAAAGACTTCCTGTGTCAGTGGTTTGAAACTTCAGAAGAGGCCATCTCCGACCAGGAGTCTCCCAAGGATGGAGCTTCCATTGTAGGCCAGGGAGTACAAAAGACTGAGGATGTAGAGGGCCCTGTGGGAGCCTCAACAGTAAAGGAATCCTCTCTGGGGGAAGCAGAGGAAAGCAGCACGTCTATCACTGGTAGTCCAAAGCCTTCATCAGAAGCCCTAACGGACCATGGGACAAAACCCGGTTACCAGATCACAACCCTCTTACTGCTGCTGGTGGCAGAGGAGCTGCTCCTGGTCCATTAGAAAAGTGACACAAGTAGAGACGGCTAAAGTTAATGTTAAAGCTAACGAGATGGTGACCATCCATTCTGCACAAGTGTCCTTGGAAAAATATTTTTGATACTCTCACCCGTGCACTTTGACATCCCTGTGGACCAGGGAAAGTGACAAGACTCATCTTCTCCAGTCGTTTATGGGAAGGAGGCTTGTAACTCAGATAGCCTTTCTACCCCGAAGCTTTCTCCACCACAGGCACCAAGGAAGCATGGCCCGAATGCACTCCACAGTGCACTCAAACCCACTGCTCCATTAGTAAACAACACGTGGATCTCACTGGAGGATACCACGGACAGGTTGGAAGCAGTGAAAGGGTCATAACATCCCGTGTGGTTCTAGTTATTCCCACACATTAATACAGACCTTCCACAGGGCGGCTGCGGTAGCTAGCTACGATATACGCCAAGCGGCGGTTAAAGATAACATTTTCTCCTTGACGGATTAATCAATATCAAATTAAAAATCCATTAAAAAACAAACACTGCAGTGCCTTTTGTATTTATTAGAAACCGTGATTTATTTGCAACCTTTTCAGGAAGGGATAGGAGTCTCTTCAATTATAAATAACAAAAAGCACCTATGCATAATTCCACCCTCAATAATGTGCATGGCTATTCATGGTGGTGGCTACACCCAGTGAGAGCAGACCTTCAGTTTAGAAAAAGGGATTTCTTACCCTAAATGAAGCTTAATAAAACATTAACATGAACCAACAAACATTTGCTTGTTTGACTCGCAGCCGAATGGCCCTGGATTAAATCCATTACGGCCTAAACTGTAGTAGGCATCCTCGAGCAAGATGCCTCCCCCCTACTTTCTCCCTAATGACTTGTATCTGAATTCACTTTGGTTAAAGTCATCTGCTAATGTGACTAGAAGACATGTTAACAGAAGCTCGACCGGATACTGTGCTTACATCCACACCTTTTCTGGGCAGTATTCTGAGAAATAAAGCGCATTGTGGCTCAAAGCCACAAGTGCGCTTTAGCTAATGTGTAGAGAGAGCACACACTGTTCTAGGCCACCACGGCTCTAGTACCTACGCTTCATTCACACTTCAGTGCTTGGACATTGACCTGCGTGTTCATGCATTTAGTGTGTGCTTGTGTCACAGTGGAGTGGGCTCCTCAGGTGTGTGTGGGGTATCATTCATCAAAAAGTATTGAAAATGCTGATTAGAATGACAAAATGTATATTAACTTTGCACACTAAAGACGACCAAAATCACTTTTGTCGTCTTTAGTGTCGTAGCTTCTTCTAGGAAAAAGTTTTCAGACTCTCTGGAATGATCTGAATGGCACGGATGACAGAAGATAACTGTAAGAACTCGGCTCACTGGCGCCCTCTGTCGACAGTAAATAGGCCATGACAGATACAACAGGCTCAGAAAAGAGCAAAATGTACTTTCAAAATGCAGCATAAGAATTACTTTACTTTTTTGTCATAGATGGTTACATATTTTACAGTTACACACCGTACAAACACAGAGACACTTGGATCTTTCAGCGTGTAAATTTATTTGTCATTTTTCATTAAAATATACACTCAAGACAAAGGGTAGCTAAATCAAAAAGAAAATGCTTTAGTTACAGTAAGATCATATGTACACGGATTGGGCCAACATAATATTAATCATCTATTTAAATATATTACAAACAAAATAAATATGCCATTTAATCTCCCCCTTTGCTAAAACATGCTGCTTTGGAACGTATAAATCCACCAACTTGGCCTGTGTGGAAAGCGTTGTCGGTTCCTAACGGTTGTTAGACGGACCGACATTCATCGACAGGTCGTTTCCAACACCGGCTGGGCATTACTCAATGGTAAAGATTTAAGGAGATGCAGGGCCGTGAGCGACACAACAGGGACATCATCGCGGCCTGGCTTTTCAGAAGCATTACACACACAAGCTGGATCGCTCTCTTGAAAGCGGACATTCAGCAGGTAGTGGGGTGGCCTAA
Source organism: Lota lota (assembly GCA_026745465.1). NCBI lineage: Eukaryota > Metazoa > Chordata > Actinopteri > Gadiformes > Lotidae > Lota > Lota lota. The sequence continues at coordinate 465,905 of JACYXH010000472.1, read as the reverse complement.
GGAGACGGGTTAGTAAGATCTTAACGGTTCACACTCACACTCCCCACCCCCCCCAACATGCAGTGCCCTCCTCTTTCCCAGTCCGTTCACACTGAAGGTGTCCCATTCCCTTAGTTCTTCACCACTGATAGATAGGGCTGGAGATAATCGTAGAGTAAGTGAGAGAGATTCACACTTGTCTCGAAGCACTGTTATCCGTCAGCACGTATAATGGGCTGACATTATACAATGGACTGACATTCAACGACAAGTGGAGTCCCCCGATTTTTTTGTAAAGAAAAAGTGCCCTTCTCTCTTCTGTATGACTTTATGATAGAAAAAGCTGTAGATAACATTTCTGAATCATTGCGAGTCGCAAATCATCCATTTTGTTTTGCATAAAACAGGTTTTGGGATTTTTTGCATTTTAAACACGTTAAACGATGACATCCCGTGTGTGCGTGTCAATGGCCTTCTGTAAACAGTGTTAGGTACGGACCTGGGTAATTTTAAGAAGAAATAGAGAACCAGGACCACCAGCACTATCAGGTTCTCATTCCAAGCTCTCTGCCGGTGCAGTGACAAAGGGGCCACAGTCTCTATCATTTAAAATGGTGTGCCACACCATGAATAACAAGATGGCCGAACGACCACAACTTGGAGGAAAGTGTTGTCTATGAGATCAACCAGTGCTCTAACTCCCTGGATCTAAGGACCACCCAGACTTTGGCAAGTCAAGATAATCAACATTTTTCTGTGATATACGATATTCTCTGTGACTGGACACATGGTTGGTGTATTCTATTGGAAAACTGAATAAAGATGGGAAGAAAAAGTATGTAGACATGTGATGCATTCAAAACTCCCAAACGGATGTTTGGGAATTTAACTAAGAAAATTATTTAATTGTACTCCTGATTTTCTTCTAATTTCATATAAATATGAACAATATAAACTGTAAAAATGCCAGAAGTGAAGAATAAATAACGAACAACACATTGGGAGTTTGTTTAAGAAATTAGATGACTCATCTTAATATTGTGTTTATGGTCAATAAATGGTTCATGAATTATGCATCTTTTGGAAAAGGCGAGTAAAGCAGTGGTGCTTTCCAAGACTACAGTTATGAACCCGTGGTGACACTGAGGACGTGTAGCATCAGACACACAGATGTGTGTACAGATGTGGACTTCACTTCGGGATTGATTCCAGCTCAACCAAACCAGATCTTTAACTCCTGTTTGACAGGTAGCAGATGCTAGGCTGTAAGTGACCTATTACTCACTGAAAGACCATCAGCTAAAATGCTATTAAAAAGAAAAATCGACCTACCACCCGTGTGCCTTTGAGCAATGCAAATCAACATACCCGGCTCTCCATTCAACATGTTACCAGTGGGGAATTTGTTGGTCTTTAGGGCCAGTTCCCAGTCATGAATGTGACGGAGTGTGTGACTACTGATCCTACAGTCTTTACAAAGCATTAATGCCATACAAACAATCCAGTGTGAAAATAATAAAGGCATAAAATGGATGTATCGTTTTCCATACCGGTCGCATACCATTCAAATAAAAAACCCTTAGGCTGCAGTGCAAATCGTGCCTCAGACTTCTGGAGTCTGTCTACGTCGAAACAGACAGAGAAAGCCTGCCCCCTTTAGGAGAGCAGAGGTTAGTGCAATCTGAACTATGTGGGCTGGACGGAGACGAGTGACGTTGCCGTGTTTCTGTATGTCTGTGCATATGTTATATATACTTGCGTTTGTGTGTGTGTGTGTGATTATGATTAAGGTTCTGTTTTTGAACATACAACTCTAGTCTAGAAACAGTGGTCAGACAGGTTCAATGACAAATCAAGTGGCGTTTTCTAGGGTTTCCATGACGACGATAGATCGTCCACGTTAAACGTTTCCGTCTGCCGTGGTCGTGTGGTCTGCCAGAGTACAGGATTAACATTCGATTCGCTGATCCTGGCAATAGTGATTCCGGGAGTCCCCAAGCATTTCAATTCACGACAGACCCATTGAAAGAGTGCTTGTTATCTAGGTGTAGCAGGTGTCGCAGAGGCGGTCAGTCATAAATGTAAACTAATGTCTTCTTTTTTTTTTGCCTGTGAGATAACCGCTTTGTACTTTTCTTGTCCCTAGCGTGCTCCGGGTGAGCTCGATTTATAGATCTGAGCAGCTGTCTTTTGGATGACCTTGGTGGGGTGGGCGGGGTTACTTGCAGATGGCCTCCAGGGCGTCCAGGGTGCGTTTGATGTCGTGTATCTGAGTGCCCAGGGTGTGTATGGGCTTCATGGAGCGATCCAGCTCCTCACAGCGCGCCATCAAGGTGTACATTCCCTAAGAGAGGAAGAGAGGAGACGGTGAGAGAGGGAAAGGACACCAGAGGCATTTAAACAAACGTCTTGAATGTCAAATGCTGCTGCTGCATATAACTGCATGTAATGCTGCTGGACTACGGGTAATTCTGGCAATGGCACATATTGGGTTGATGTCAACATTTATCAAGGCTTGATGATCAATATTGGTGGATCAATTTAATTATTCAACATAAGGGAAGGGAAGGATAACCAACTCAAAGAGTCAAACCGTCTAAAGAGCTCTGTGCATCGAAGACAATGCAAAAGTCAGACTTGTAAGAGCATTTATATGCACACTTATTCAAGGCAAAGCGAGGTAGAGAACAATCAAAGTATGCATTCAAAATTTGAGAAGCTACAAAGTACGTCCAAGTTTCTATAGCAAACTACATGAAGTGCAGGAACAATGAATCACTTCCCCCCAGCAACTTGGCCCAGCACCTTTCTTTTGATAAATAAGTGCTTATGAGTCTGTGAGTGAAGTGTACTTTTTAAAGGATAAGTATTGTTATTAGGGATAAGAGTGCTTTATATTTCTATTTTTACACTATGATGGTCGTCTCAGGCTGCCACTGCAGTGCAACAAGTAGGCTAGCAGGCAGGCTAACAGGCAGGCTAGTAAGCAGGCTAACAAGCAGGCTAATAGGCAGGCTAACAGGAAGGCTAACAGTACCTTGATGCTCATGTCCACAGACTCTCCCAGGCTGTCCACGGAGTCCCTGTAGGTCTGGATGTAGCCCACGCTGAGCGCCGTCATCTGGAAGGAGGGGAGACACCAGGGTCTCAGACATGTAGGGGTGCGTGTGCGTACATGTGTGCATGTGTGTGTGTGTGACTCACATTTTGGATGGCTCCGTTGAGGCCGCGCATCATCAGCTCCACACTGTGAGCCACTTCCTGGGTGTGTCTCTGGAGGTCCAATAGGACGGCAGGGTCGATGGGCGGGATGTCTGCCGGTCGCCGTACCAACCCGCGGCTTCGGTGGATTGGACCCGAGCAGTCGGCTGAACAGAGAAGGTTTGACGTGATGTCAGAGTCTTAGCCAGCCAATCAGAAGCTCACACATTCTCTCTCAGTCTCCCTCTCTGGCACAAACACACAACTGACCATCATGGGGACATTTTCACAAGCACAGAAAAGAGGGTTAAACTTTGGGAGAGAAATACCTGGAAATAGAAAACAATACTATTTTTCAATGCTGATAACCAATCATAACCTACGATGTACACAACTGCTTCTGGGATAAGTAGAAGCAACATACACGACACTATTTCTACCTATTTTTCTGACATGGTTGTACACCTCTTAATGCATCAGCCCATAGTGTGATAGATAACATTCATACACATAAGTAAGTAAGTAATATTTTTGCTCAATAAGGCAATGCATGTCTTATTGACTCACAGTCGCTACAGTCCAGGCTGGGCTTGGAGCTCAACTTGATCTTCTGCTCCAGGTTCTTGGTGATGAAGTGGGTCAGGTCTCCATCATGGCTGACCGTTCCTTCCAGCTCCAGAGCCGAGGAGATGGTGGCCCTGCGGCCCTCAGACTGGCCCCCCCGGCCGCTGCCCCGGGACCCCAGACCCCCTGTATGACACCCCCAAACCCCTTATTCAAACCTCAGAGAATCATGTGGCCTACAATACACTCACCTAATACGAATTATGAAAACCAATACAAAAACATTTTAATAATTGGTTTCATATGGGCTGCTTTCAATGTGACTGACCGGAGCCAAGTTGGATCAAATAGCCAAATGTTATAATTTGGATCCAATATTTAACAAAATGGAGACCAGAGTAAACCAAAACCGCAGCTTTCATTGAGGCAGTTTGAAACCTGGGTTAGGGTACAGATGCATTTTCTGCTTTCTACTGGTTGGACAGCAGTTTTTTAAGATGTACATGGTATGTCTAGCAAGTATGCATTAACACTGCCACATCGTTGGGGTTCGACTCCCGCTGGCATCACCCATGCTAAGAATGTATGCACTTTGGATAACCAAACATCAAATATATTCTATACAGGGTCCCAAATGAACACCTGCTACAAGCCAGGTGGCAGATAGATTTGCCCATTTTGGCAGGTGAAACAATTCTCTATATACTATTCTATCCACAACTACCAGGTTTTTGAGAATAACACACGCAGCACATGTACATCCCTACCTCCACAAGCCTGGCTGATCTCGTCCAGGCTCTTGCTGTCCTGCATGCCCCGCACGATGCGCTCCCTCTCGGGCACGTTGCGCACGCGCACCTGGGCCATGACGTGGGGCGGGCAGGGACTGTCCTCAGGGGGAAGCAGCGGCGGTGGAGGGGAGGAGGAGCAGCAGGAGCTGGTACCCGGGGCCGAGGAGGAGTAGCGCCGCGTGGACTGAGAGAGAGAGAGCGTGAGAAAGAAACAAACAAACAAAGAATCAGAGACAGAGGGTGGGAGAGAGAGAGATTAGAACAAATGACCAGCTGCCTCATATTATAGCCCTTCATTTGTGCCCTGGGAATTAGCTGGAGAATGATTCCATCATACGTCTTACATTAATACATTTGAAAGTCTCCGATTCTAAACGGCAGAGGACTGGCTTGCTGTCCGTGGGTTACGGACCGTTCTCCCATAATAAGGATTTTATGTGGTAACCAAGTAGATAGGTTTGCTAGTCTTTATTGAAGCACAATTCATACAGAAGATACATTCACTTTTGGAGTGTATTCTACGCCCTCTAGTGGTCTGAAAGTAAATAATACAGATACTATCATCTACAAAGACTACCATCATAAATTAAGATGCTACTCACCCCCAGTTCTTCACCAGGTTCTGCGTGCTGACCCACCCACTGTCTCTCCTTCTCATCCTCCTCCCCGTCTTGTTTCTCCATCTCCCCGTGGTCTCCCAGGGACTCAGTTTCTTCTGCACTGACTGGGGTCCATCGCAGAGCTGCACCAGGGGGCTCAGAGCTGTGCCGGGCCTTCGAAGGCTGCGTGTGTGGTCCTGCATCTGTTGTGTGCGTGGCGGTGGCGGCGTCGAGGGAGGCTTTGGACGCACGTGACTTGTGCAACGACTTCACGTGCTTTTTGGAGTCTGTACTGTGGGTTGTTGAACGTTGGCCCGTCTCAGAGTGGAGGTGATTCTCTCCAAGAGACCCTTCCTCTTCCTCCTCTACTCTGTGCCCATGATGAGGTACTCTGCCCCCTCCGTATCTCAGGGGAGCCTGGGTGTGGCTGTGGGGGCGATTCTCGTTGAATGTTTGTGTGGGGACAGGTGCGGCCACCCCATTGGCTGCATCTGGCAGCTCTGTGCCAATCACAGGGAATAAACTCATCCCTCCACCTGCTAAGAGGTAAGATAAAACTGTCTGATAAAACTAAAATCTGTTAAATATATTATACTGTTATACATCATGAGCAGTAGGTGTCATGAAAATTGCTACTTTTCCCTTAGGCGCTGGTAATAAACTGCAACATTTGTTACAATAAATGTTACTGTACAATAAAACAATGGTAAAAAATTTTTTTATATATATACACACACACATACACACACACACACACACACACACACACACACACACACACACACACACACTACAGAATGTATATACACACACTATACAATCCCTATAGACATTTTAGAAATGTTCTGGAAAAACAGAAACATAAAGAGGAAGTCTATGCCACTTCAACAGACAGGTCTTATGATCGGAAACACCAAACAGAATCAAACAGACGACGGTCTTCTTTTAACATAATGTGGTAAAGCGTTTGGCTTTAACAATGGATCATCGATTGGGGTCGATTATCCTTTGAACGGAGCCTGGTTAGGGTTAGTGTACTGATCTCTGCCAGGTCACTATTGTAGCAGTAGAAACATGACGTCATGCTGTCTGCTCTGAATAGCCTTGGTAGTTGTGTTAGCAGCTAGCAGCATAAACAACCTACTAGTAAAGCACTGTATTTAGCTTCTCTGAAGAGGACAGCTGTAGAAATCAATAAAAGCTTAACCCAGAAGACAAAACAAATAACATTGACACGTGAGACACCTTTAAAAAAAAGTTGTCATGAGCTGTCATTAACCACTTGCTAAGCTGCTATCACAAGTAACCAGTGTGGTTAACGCGATGCAGTTAATTTATGCTAACGCAAAAAGAGCTAGCAATGTGTCGCTCAGAATTGATACATTTTATAAATCGCATGTTATGTGTAGCATAAGTACTGCAGGGTAGAGCTTATCGTATAGTTATCCAGTTATTATTTGATGCACGAATGACATTTACTGATTTAATAAAGAAAGCACACTCACCAGTGCAGTTTCAATACCAAAAATTGTAGGCAACAACTAAGTCCTTCCGGAAAGTTCTTCCGCCTTGCATCTTTCAAGATCTAATAGTTCCGCCTTGCAAAAAAAAAGAAAAAAAGAAAAAAAAGAAATACACACAAATATTTCTACTTGACTACAATTTCCAATTCTAAAAAACATCAGGCTTATTCTGTTGAATTGATTATTTATTCACGTCTACATTTTAAGATTATGTAAATAAAAGCCTCAAATAATTCGTTGCAGTTCACTGGATGTTACCTTTTTTTTTTACTGTAACCTTTTTTATTGTTCAGATAAAGATTGCAACAGCATTAAATATATTGTATTTATCGTACGCAATAAGGTCCTGATTCATATTCTTCAGGTGTTATCCTCATTATACCTACAGAGGGACCCAAAGACCACAATTTATATATATATATAGATAGCTACATATATATATATATATATCTATAGATAGCTAGATATATATATCTGTATCTATCTCTATCTATAGATAGCTGGATATATATATATATATAGCTAGATATATATATATATATGGTTGTCTAGCAAAGTTAAATCCCTTTTTTATTTTAGGTTGGAGGTTTCTTTCTTTGATTCTATATACTAACACAGTTTGCAACGGTCAATACCATTAAGTAGAAGAGGTTTATTTATTTTCCATCTATTTTATTTTTACTTTGAAGCTACAACAATGTCATTCATTCATCTGCTCTGTGTAGATACTAAAAGTAGTCATTGTTTTATTATGAATGACAATTGAGGTACATTCACCAAGTGTAGCCTACTATGGTAAACAGGGAAATGTAATAATTGAGCTCAAATACATTTTAAAATATGTAATATCTATGTTCTCCTGGTAATTACTCCACCCTCATTTGGGTTGGACTGGGTTTGAAACTAGTTGTGTCAATAACTTACCATTACAACATCTATATGTTACAACCATGCCATAATATAAAGATGTAAAAAAAAGTGTCTTGTGTGTAATCTTATCAGCCTGGCTGGGCGTCTGAGTGTCTGTGATGTGGGACTGAAACAGGATGCCCTTCGACCAGTTGACATGTGTTACGCACTTGGAGGCGACCTCAAAAACACTGTAACTGACTAAATAAGAAATCCAGTGGTTAACGATAAAAAAAAAACATCAATGTCATAAATGTCCTCGTTAATTTAGCAATTAGTCGGGTAAAAGGGCTCGGCCTATGGGTCCAGACCATCAGAGAGTTATGAGGAGTGAATCACAGGCCACCGAAAGAAACCTCCAAATATTTTGGTGACGATTATTTAAATTTAACAACCACGTTTAGGCACTGCAAAAATGTCGCTATAAAAAAAATATAGATCTTTGTACCTTAAAATGTTTAAAACTTGATTGAATGTGGTGTTGACGTGGTAAATGTGGTGCAGTCGGAGATGAGTCGAGATGCAGCGATGGGACTGGAACCCGATTGGAACGCGTCCCAGCGCCGCATCTGAACGACCTGGAAAGCTTTAAGCGTTGCCATCGGAAATACTCTGTGACCAGATATGCCTCGTGTGCTCAGGCAGTTGACGGTCTGGAACGGATGAGGTAGCTGCTGCTGCTGCTGCGGACTTGGATGTGGAGGAGCAAGTTGTGGGCCTCAAGTGGCGGGAAAATGTGACGAGAAGATTCTCAAGATGTTAAGAAATTAACTATTCGTTGTGATTTAATTGACTAGTTAAGCCTGCCTTTGCCTATTTAGGAGCTGCTCTTGTCTAAAGCGAGTTACAGGAGTTGATTCTATCTTCTCAAGTAAGCCCATAGTGGACCGTGTGTGTGTCTGAAGTAAAAAAAAAAGAAGAGAGCACCTGTGACTGATTGGCAATTAACAGAGCAAGAGTGGGGGGGGGGGGGGTTCAGAGAGAGAGAGAGAGAGAGAGAGAGAGAGAGAGAGAGAGAGAGAGAGAGAGAGAGAGAGAGAGAGAGAAGAGAGAGAGAGAGAGAGAGAGAGAGAGAGAGAGAGAGAGAGAGAGAGAGAGAGAGAGAGAGAGAGAGAGAGAGAGAGAGAGAGAGTGTGTGTGTGTGTGGGTGGACGCAAGAGAGAGCGAAAGCACCTATGACTAACTGGCAATTAACAAAACAAAACACACACACCCTTGAGAGGAAGCAAACCTTTATACATATTTCCAATCATGTCCTCCGGGATGAGGGTCTGCTGACAGTTTGTTGTATCGGTGGAGAAGACATTTGAGATCTAGAATGAAAGCTTCATATTAAAATGAGGACAAGTTCTAACAAACGAAAATGCATAAGAAGCGCATTATGTTAAAAAAAAGTTCTTTTTAATGTACTGAGTGTATTGAACTAAATTATTATGCACGTAGACCCACACAGACACGCGTATGCATGCACACACATTCTCTCTCTCACTCACACACACACACACACACACATACACGCACACTCAGCATTCTCACAGCTCTCACGAGTGCACACCCATACATAAACACACATTGGCAGGGTTAGTCATCTTCAACCACTAAACTGAAAGACACCCTCTCACTCTCTCCCCCTCTCCTGCCCTCTGCCCCCCTCAAACACACTGAAACACACACCTAAACACACACACACACATGCTGTTGACACACACACACACACACTTGCTGTCCACACACACACACACACACACATACACATAAACACACACACACACAAACACCACATACACACAATCACAAACACCACACCACACACCGCACACACACACACACACACACACACACATAAACACACACACACACACAAACATCACATGCACACACACACACAAACACAAACACCACATACACACACAAACACAAACACCACACCACACACCGCACACACACACACACACATACACACACACACACACACACACACACGAAAGAGCAACACCCTCTGGTTGTCTTTTCTCAAGTGGTCTGAGGGGCCGGTTCCATTTGTTTGATTCCCGATTCACTCCAGATTAAACACAACACAGGAAGAAGGTAAAAACAGTGAAAGAAGTGGTGTTGGTTTAACATTTAGAAATTAAATTATTTCAATATTTAATGCTTTTTGGTGGAGAAACCAACATTGCTTCTGAACATCTGTCACCGAGAGCTATTTTAACTCGCTTATTGTGGCATGATCAGTTGTTTCCCAAGCAAACTGCATCAGTATTGATGTGTATGTGATTGTGTTTATGTCTTCGTCGTCATGTGATTGGGGTTTTATTGTGGCAGTGGTCGCTCTGTTTCAGTACAAACTGCCAACCTTCTCACTTATATTAGGTCGCCTATGTTTGTTCTGTAAAGCAAAATGTTATTTTTGCCAGTGAATAATTCTCTCCAAAGTTCTGCATTCTGTTCCAGAAGTAAAAAAAAAAAAAAAGATTAATTTGAGTCAAATGAGTCATGATTGTGTGTGGTGTTGAGAACTGGGAGTTGAGGTTGTCGAATGCTGGAAAATAATTTGATGCAGTAGGGTTGTTAAAAATAATTGGGTAGTGTGACTATAATTCTGAACTTTATTAGCGAATCAGTGTAGTTAATATCTGTTCATCCTTTGCAGGAGCAGATAACTCAATATTCGTCTCATGATCAACAATAATACATCTTAAATCTTCTTGCATTGTGATGGTCTTCTGACAGTCCCAGTGGAAAAAACACGACTATACGCTCCTTTGGTTGAGAACTGAAGTAGGCAGAACTAATATTCAGAGTTGTTTACTTATTTAAGAAACTACTTCATGTTGGACATTGCTCCCCGATTCCACGGTCCAACGATTGGTCTTCTTTCAAATATTTCATATCTACTCATTACCAATGATTGAATGAATGTTATTTATTGACTTAAATAATCACATCCAATGTACTCGATATACATAATGGTCTGCTCCTACAAACGGTTACATTGGGCTGCCTCCACAGAGAGCCACTCCGATGTTCACAATAGCCAAAATAGTTATTTAAATAGTGTTTAATTGCTTCATAAGCACTGACATAAAGAGTTGTTACTGCTAGTTGCTCTTGGTGCACGTGCCTTTCTTTAACACATGAACAACATTAAAAACACGGAATAACACATACAATTCAAGAGGAACAAAAAACATAATGTTTAAGTTGCTGATTGGTTTGGTTCATTTTGTTTTATAGATACAATGGGGGTCCTAATGGAATCCAATAGCAGCCGAATGCTGAAAATGTACCAGGACATACCAATAATTACATTTTGGACCAAACCAAACCTGTACGTCACACTCACTGGTATACCTGACATTCTGACACTGACACTCCAAGGCAATACCTCCAAATGCCATAAAATAATATTAATAATACATTGAATAATAATTAATTATTAACAAGCAACCATTGGACCAAGGATTTTAGTGACATATTGGAGGTGGGTAAACCACATACAGTGTACCCTATATATTATAAACAGTAATATCAGACAGGAGGATAAATATAAATATATATATATATAAACCCATATGGTTTGTGTTTCAGTCCCATGGTAAGAGTTCCTGCTTTCCATCTCATAAACCCATTAGTGGTGTCTCCACCCGCTCACGTTTGGCCATGACACACAAACCACTGCGGCCCGTAAATCAACTACTCATTCTTTCAGTCGACCGGCCTTTTTCCATTGTCTGATGACCTTGGGTTTGGGGAGGTTTGTATGGGGGGTGGGGGCGGCGAGGGGGGGGGGGGGGGGGGGTGGTGGGTTATTGTCAAACTTTCATCTGAATGTGGGCCTGTGTGAACTCGCTGAAAACTATTAACCGTCGCTTAACGTGACCTTGCCCGGATTGGAGAACCAAATCCCAGGCGATTTTTACACACGTGTGAACCAAACTATTTCCAAATGTGACTGTCAGGGCGCTATCTTTCATCTTACCGGTGGCGTGCCATATAATGTCTAAGACATCATTCTGTGGCCTCCGTTCAACTCCCCTTCGATTTTTACACAGTAGGCATTGGGGGCATTAGCAGGGGTTCCTCTCTGTACAGTGAGTTGCCTTTCATCTGCAGCGCTCTCTGGCTGCGGTCATGGTGCTGTTGTGGTGCAAAGAATCATTGTTCAAGAAGAAGAAGAAGAAGAAGAAGAAGAAGAAGAAGAAGAAGAAGAAGAAGAAGAAGAAGAAGAAGAAGAAGAAGAAGAAGAAGAAGAAGAAGAAGAAGAAGAAGAAGAAGAAGAAGAAGAAGAAGAAGAAGAAGAAGAAGAAGAAGAAGAAGAAGAAGAAGAAGAAGAAGAAGAAGAAGAAGAAGAAGAAGAAGAAGAAGAAGAAGAAGAAGAAGAAGAAGAAGAAGAAGAAGAAGAAGAAGAAGAAGAAGAAGAAGAAGCAGGAGGATTTGACGAGAAATCCATCACAAAAATCCAAGTGCTGTTTTCAATTGTGATGCAGACACCCCACCCTCCTCCATCACCACCACCACCACCACCACCACCACCGTCTCATCAGCTCTACAAAACCCTAAGCACAATTCCCACACACGCTAACTTCTCTCCCAGTACGACGTGCTTTACTGGTGAATCAGAAGTCCTTTTGTTTCTTTGTTTTAAACATTTTACAAGAGACGCCCCCCCACACACACATATACACACACACATACAGTCCTCTCAGAGTTCTAACCAAGAGTCCAAACACTCGGTCCATGTCCATGCTGAGTATCCTCACACTGAGTCTGTACGTCCATCACTTTTTATTCACAAAGTCTTCTGGACAAGAGATACTGGGTTCTGTCTGTCTGTCCCACTCCTACGTGGACAGAGATGTACGGTTGTAGTTAAGTCCAGTAGAGTTGGTCTCTGCGATGTGTGTGTGTGTGTGTGTGTGTGTTTGTGAGAGTTAAGCGTACTGTATGTGTGTGTACTTTTGTCACGTGAGCATGTGTTTATACATATTGTGAGTGTGTGTGCAACTTATGCACATGTGTATTTCAGTTTGAATGTGTGTGTGTGTGCATATATACACAGTCTGCGTAACTCAGTACGCTTCTCTACTGTCCTTTACCCTTTGTGTGTGTGTTTGTGTGTGGGTGTGTGTGTGTGCATGCACATGGATGTGTGTAGAAAGCATGTGTGAGTAGACAGTGTGTGTGTGTGTGTGTGTGTGTGTGTAGAAAGCGTATGTAAGTAGACAGTGTGTGTGTGTGTGTGTGTGTTGTGTGTGTGTGTTTGTGTGTAGAAAGCGTATGTGAGTAGACAGTGTGTGTGTGTTTGTGTGATTGGCGTTGGGCATGGGTGTGTGTGCGTGTGTGTTCATGTCTCAGTGTGTTTCCATGGCTTCATCTCGTCGCTCTAGAACATTCAAGCGCTCCTCGGAGCCCGGAGCTGTGGCTTGCTCCTGCTCTTCCTCCCCCCTCCTCTTCCTCCTCCTCCTCCCACACGCCCTTTTCCACCTCCTCCTCCCACACCACCTCTTCCTCTGTCTTCTGCTCCGTGCTTCTGCCTCTCGCTGTTCTTCAGGTCGCCATGGTGACGGTGGTTGCGGGGGGGCCTGTATCCGAGGGCCCGGCAGTGCTGGCCGAGGTCGCCGGGGTGAATCAGAGGCATCGCGTCCTGGTACCAGGGCTGGGCCCCCGCCCCCGCCGCGGCGTGATGATAGGTGGGCTCGGACCAGGAAGTGATGAGGTGATTGGCCGAGGAGCTCCAGACGGACAGGCGGAAGGTGACGGCCGTCCAGTGGAAGCCGTGCTCCTCTAGCTGGCAGTGGTAGACGCCGCCGTGGGACAGCTCGGCTCGGCGAATCAGGACGCCCCGGTCGAAGAGCACCAGCTGGTCACCTGACACCACCTGGGGAGGAGGGGGAGGAGTCACATCTCCGGTCTCAAGTTGAGTCTCAAAGGGCTTCATATAGTGAGTGTGTGTGTGGGTGTGTGTGTGTGTGTGTGTGTGTGTGTGTGTGTGTGCGTATGTGTGTGTGTATGTGTGTGTACCTGGTGTAGTTCGGGGCTGTTCTCTCCTGCCTGTTTGTACCATGTGACCGCAGCGTGTCTGGACCGCGGCAGACACTCCAGGTAGGTACTGTTGCCCTCGGCAACCATCATTGCCCGTTGCTCCGCCTCCACGTGCAGACCTGCTGTTAGACGGAGACCAGGGAACTCTTTTTAAAACATCCCCCCAAGTCCTCTGTCTCTTAATTGAGTCACTGATTGATGCATCGAATCGGCTGCATTCTCACACGCTATTGCAACACACATACATGCACAATGTTCCCCAGTTGATAAACCCTTAAGTCTGATAATAGATTCGAATATAATACAATATGAGAACACAATAATAACCCATAGTGACACATGATGCCCCTATGGGGTATGACTCTACTGTATACTTAGCGAGGTTAGCATGGTTAGCATGCTAGCTTACCTCCCTGCTTGATATGATGAAGAATCATATTGCATGTGGTTGGCATGGTTAGCGTGGTTAGCAGGATTAGCTTACCTCCCTGTCTGACACACTGTGTGAGAGGGTCTTCCTCCTGCCCCAGATGACGAGCGTTCCTCCTGAATAATTCAGAGGGGAGTAAGGAAGCTAAATGACAGGAAATTCAACTCCATTTGGGAGCTTTGTGTGTGTGTGTGTGTGTCTGTGTGTGTCTGTGTGTGTCTATGTGTTTGTGTGTGTGTGTTATATGGATTGTGTATAATGTATAGATTTAAATCTGGAATGCAAACAAAATGTTTAAAGATTCAATGTCCAGTTATGCTAACAGCTAATCAGCGAATCAGCTAATGCTATTAGTCCCGCTGCGGTGGTAGGGAAGAAAACTGATTAGATTAAAATCAACTGAGGCTACTTTCTCTTGGCCAAGTAGCCGTTTCATCAGTCATGACTTTTAAGATCTCTATCTAAAGTATCCCAATAGACTAAATAGCGTGTAATAACAGTTGAATTCAGGATACATGATTAGACCCGGGCCTGGTTGTCATTATCCAGGCTCTAGGCCAAATGAAAGCAGTCACTCTCCCCTGAAGGACCCGCACGTTCGCCGGATGCTGATCGGACCGATCGCTGGTCATGTCCACACGACACTAGCTAAATGTGAAAACGCTGTTTTTGGTTCAAACACACAACTTTTCAAGCATTTTCCCCAGCGTATAACATATTCAAACATAGCCACTTGGACGAGCTTGACTTTGGAAATCTCAGCTTTTGCTGGATGCAAATGTCGTTATGGATGGAATGCCAAAAGTGAGAGATAGAAATGAAAGAAAAAGGGAGAGAAGGAAACGAAAATGGTTTAAACTGTGCAGTGGCGTTAGCGATGGTTTGGTCCACGTTTGACACGAGGCCTATAGTTTAAACGGTGCAGTGGCGTTAACGATGGTTTGGGCCACATTTTGACAAGAGGCCTATGGTTGATGGTTTAAACTGTGCAGTGGCGTTAACGATGGTTTGGTCCACATTTGACACGAGGCCTATGGGGTGGTGCCATACCTGCGGGCGATGGGCATGTAGGGGCTGCAGGCGTGGCCGTCCCAGGTGCAGTAGGGGTCTCTGGCCAGGCAACACTCTGCACACACCTGGCCGTAGAGCTCACACTGATACAGAGCCAGCTGGGACACCCCCTCCCTGGAGCCCACAAACAACCACTGCTGAAGGGGAGGGAGAGGGGGAGGGGTGGGGGAAAGGGAGAGTGTGAGGGAGAAGGGAGGGGAGGGGGAGGAGGGGAGAGGAAGGGTGGGGCAGGAAGAAAGGGTAGGGGGCAAGGAGAGGGAGAGGGGTGGGGAGGGGAGAAGTAGCAGAGGAGAGGAGAGGAGAAGGTAAGTAAGTAAGTCAGAGGTAAAGGTAAAAATAAAGGTAACATTTTGCAGCAAAATCATGAGAAGACAGATATACAGAATGTGAATATTACAAACATTGAACTTGAACTGAAATGTGGCATTTCCACAACACAACCACATCACCACACCTCTAAAGCAGACCTCTTTATACAACTCTGTAATTACAAGACTACTGTATTACTGTAATTACTGTAACTACTTCCCCAACAGAATATAATCATACAACAGTAAAACAAGACATACGTTACAGAAGTGAGCAGAAAATAGAGAAAGAAAGGAAGAAAGAAGAGAGGGTGGTGTCGACTGGGTGGAGGAGAAGGTGACGTGACCACAAAGAGAGAGAGCGAGAGAGAGAGAGAGAGTGAGAGAAAAAGAGAGAGAGAGAGAGAGAGGGGAGAGATAGTGAGATGGGAGAGAGAGAGGGAGAGAGAGAGAGAAAGAGAGGAGAGGGGAGAGGAGATGGGAAGAGTGTGAGTGTCAAAGATGAGTGTGTATGTGTGGTGTGCAAGCTTTGTGTGTGTGTGTGTGTGTGTGTGTGTGCATGCGCGTGTGTTTGTGCGCATTTGTGTGCAGGGTGAAAGGAAGGAAAGAAACACATGAATAAGGCATGGGAATAAGTTGAGAACAAGGCAGGAAGGGTGAGAGTAAGTTAAAGAGCGAGAGAGAGAGAAGGAAGGAGAGAGAGAGAGATAGAGAGAGAGAGAGAGAGAGGAACAGAAGGAGTCATTCAGTTTATGACGCCAAAGCCGCGACCAGATGCAGCCACCGTAAATATATCCCACAATTCCGTTCTTCATTCTGAGTCACAACATCCAACTCACGCGTGTCACATTCAAACCATGGTGTGAGCGTGTGACAAGAGTGTCAGCATGTGTGTGTGTGTGTGTGTGGGGGGGGGGGGGGGGGGGGGGGGGGGGGCATGAGTGCGTGCGCGTGTGTGTGTGTGTATGCGTGCATATGATGGTAAGAGAGAAAGAGAGTTGGAAGTGCTGCACATTCAAACATATGAGCATCACTTGATAAACATACTGTGTCTGTGTGTGTGTCAGTGTCAGTGTCTGTATACTGTACGTTTTATTTATAACTAAGAATGGTTTCATTTCTTGTTACAGTCACATATGTAAAGCCCTGACACCGAAAACAACACACAATGAAGTAGATTTATCGACATCTGTGTGTGTGTGTGTGTGTGGCAACTCTTTACCACACTGATGTTGTGATTTATCAACATGTATTTATGTGTGTGTTTGTGTGTTTTGTGTTGCATCTCAACACCACTCTTCTCTGAAAAACCGTCGCCATAGCAACTGCTGATGAAGCTGTCCTTCGAGAAACAAGGTGGGAGATGAGTACTGAGTTTGTGTGTGTGTGTGTGTGTGTGTGTGTGTGTGTGTGTGTGGGTGTGTTTGTCTGTGTGTGTCTGTGTGGTTGAATGTGTTGTGTGGTGTTCCTGTGTGTGTGTGCATGCTTGGGTGCATGTGTGCATGCATGTGCGTGTGTGTGTGTGTGTGTGTGTGTGTGTTCGTCTGAGAGAGACAGCTTTAATCTCCTCTGTTAACAATCTTGTACCTTCTTTTTCGAGAGTGTCATGGCTGTCACTGGTGATTCGAGCTGCGAGACAAAAAACAGAGAAAGACAACCAGCAATTTAACACATCAAAAAATTATGTCTGTCTGTCTGTCTGTCACGAACTTCTTTAGTGTAGAAAGTTTAACAGGACAGGCAGACAACAAACCAAATATTCAAGATAGACAGACAGGCAGGAAGGCAGGCAGGCAAACATACAGACAGACAGACGGACAGGCAGACAGAAAGTCAGCCATACAGAGAGACAGACAGAGTAACAGACAGACTGACAGGCAGACAGACAGACAGCCATACTTAGAGACAAACAGAGACAGAACAGACAAACCGACAGAAAGACAGAACAGACAAACAGACAGTGAAACAGACAGACAGATAGGTACCTTGAAGACCTGTAGTTCTTCCAGGGTGATCTCCTGGCTCCGCCCATCATCTCTGGGAAGGTGGATGGACTTGAGAACCAGACCAGAGTCTGAGCAACACAACAGGGTCATAAGGATAGCGGTCAGCGCACACACGTACACAAATAATAACACACAAACACACGTATGTGTATGTACACTCGCTAACCCACATGCCCACATGCATGCAACACACACATGCAGACCTCTTTCACACACACAAACATTCACACAGACATGCATACACACAACCACACATTTATACAGTCAAACACAAAAACTCATTACATACACACACACACACACACACACACACACACCAGTGCCGATGTAGAGGACATCGTAGGTTCCATCCACAGCCTCCACCCTGTCCACCACCATCTTGGTGAATTTGTAGTGAACCCCCACTCTCACCAGGAGGGGACGCTCTCCCAGTGGCACCACAATCTCCTGCAGCACACAGAGATAGATTCATTAATTCATGTGATGCTTAACTCAAACATCTGTGCTCACATCTGCAGCTGCCCAGTTATCTGTCTTGTTGTTGTCTTGTCACACTGAATTCCTGCTTATCCCCGTAAGGGAGAGTGGGATTAGCATGGTGTGATTAGTAATGTCTCTGAGATTTTCAATAAAATGACTGAGTTTATCTCAATTGAGTAAGTTAGCGGTTGGCATAACTCTGAAAATTTACTCTTAAGTTTATTATTTATAGATGGAGGGAGTTAGCCATTAGCATAGCTCAGAAAAGGGACTCTGGTCTTAGCATATATCAGCAGAGTGAGAGTGACTTCCTCATAGCTCAGTAGAGTCACAGTAGAGTCAAACCTCAAGCAGTGGGTGGGTCCTACTGAAGAAGATGACATCATCTGGATACTCCCTGGTAGACGTGTAGCTCCCATAGGTGCTGCTGGGACACTGGGGGAGAGGGTGGGGGTGAGGAGGGAGGGAGGGACGGAGGGAGAGAGAGACATGGAATGTCAGTGAGAGGAGAAGAATAGAGAGAAGAGAGAACTCTAGATTTGACCTTATTTACCTTTTTGATACAACGGGTGCATGAGCCTTTATTTGATATTGCTTAACAAAGTTAAAGGTACCATGTGCAAAAATGTTTTTGTTGGAAATGTGCTCTCAAACACAATCTGAAATGTAGCAGCTAGCCTAAAGGCTACAGGGATCTAGGTTAATTGCCCCGGCTCTGCAACTGCATCGTGAAATGTCAAGTTCAAACTTCAAAAGCTAGCCTTTTGTGCAGGGTTTGGAGAGAGTAGGGAGAGGGAGGGGTGAAGAACAGGGTGTTTTAATTCATGTTTGACAGGAACTTGGAATCGCAAATGTTGCATATTGTACCTTTAAGAATCTTTCTGCTGAAATGATTCCAAAGAATAATAGACCGTTTAAACTAAGTAACTTTCTTCCAATAAGATTGATGATATTAACATATCGCCCTGTGCCAAAAACTCACACTAAGTGACTGGGTACGTTCTATCATATGACGAGATGAGCCAAAGTTTGAATCAAAGTACACATTTAATGACCTCTGCTAATCACATAAATTACTCTCCAAGGTTGTAACAACACACATCTCAAAATCTCATATACTTATCGGAATAGCTATCTAAATAGTGCTCCCAAGCATATTACCCTATTATGCTTCAGCATGGATAAAGCTGGATGGATAAAGCACTATGCTATTTCTTTATCATTTAATATTTTTCATATTTTGTCATTCAGCAGACGCTTCTTTCTATCCAAAGCGACTTGCAGTGAATTCAGATACATGTCAGGAATATACAGGTAGAGGGTTTGGCATCTTGATAAAGGATGCCTCTACCATGGACTGCAGACATTGGGAATCTAACCTAGAACCTTTCGGCTGAGATTCAAACACACTGATCAGTGCTCCATCCCGTCCCCCTAATCCTCCTTTTTCTATGCTTTGGCTCATCAGAGAAATAAACCACAAACACTGTCCAGCCTGTGACACAAACACACTCCAGCACCCATGCATTGTTGAGTTCAAGTTCAAACTCATAGATCAAACTCAAAGTCATAGATGGTAATGAAATGACTGTGTTCCGAGCTCTCCTCGACAATGCAGGTAAGATAAACAAGTCAAATTTAAAAGTATAAAGTGTTATCAAAATAAGTAACGAGTAATAATAAAAGTATATATTTAATGTTAATATTAATATTTTATATTATATATATTCTATTTTTAAGTATAAAAAGTACAAAATAAACCCCTAGAGAGAAGGGGTCAGTTCAAGGAGAGACTTACAGTTCCGGGTCGCGGAAAGGGCACCTTGCCGGTAAACTCCGCCCACTTGTACTGGGGTCCCTCCTTGTGCAGGAAGTTCCCTTTAAAGACGCGCACCATGTCCTCCATGCGGTACACGCACACCGCAGAGCCGTTCAGGATGTCACTAAGGAGAGGGGAGGTTCGTCACGTCACATGTTAGCCACCGCACCACGAGGATAATGTCCGTTCAGTACAACAGGTAACAACACAGTAGGTAGGCATTCATTAATACTTCAGTACAGTGGTCCACTCCCAGCTGAAAGGCACAGGGTTCGATCCCCAAGGTCCACAGTCTGCAAGTAGGGCATCCTTGAGCAAGACACCTAATCTGTTCCTAAATTACATGCATCCGAATTCACTGTAACTGTAAGACATCAGCTTTAAAAGCCGTCTGCTACATGAATAAATTATAGTGAATAGTACTTCTATTCACTATTCACTAGTACTACTGTCTAAGTTTAGAGGCAGGAAGAGTACCAGGAGAAGCAGGAAAACTACAGATAATCCGAATGTATTATGGGATAACATTTTCCAGACACCCAATACGGCTGCCACAGAATTCCTTCAAGATTGATTTAGACTAGCCAACATCAATACACCCACAAACGCACGTCATTCACCAAACTTGACCACGGGTGTGGCAGCATGATTCCTACTCCCTCTCCACTCACTGTGCCACACGACTCACCCAAAAGAAACTGTTGATGCGGTAGTCATGGAAACAGAAGTCGATGGACACGTGAATTATGACCAAGAGTCTGAAGCAAGACACACAGATTCCCTTGCAGTCATCTGTGATGTTTGTGGTCGCTTTTTGTGTGTGCGCGTGCGAGTGTTTGTCTATGTATTACTAATCCCACACTTGGCTACCATATAATTTCATATTTCTATGGCAACAAATGTTGGCTGTACTGAAACATTTGAACGTCTGTGATGGCGACTGTGCCAGATAAATCTCTATCTGATAGGTTGGCCAGGTTGGATAAATTGACACCGCATCAAATTTTTCTCCAGGCGAATGCGGACAAGCTCAATTTCTTTTTAAATGCCACCCCCCCCCCCCCCCCCCCCCCCCCCCCCCCCCCTCCCCACACACACACACACCCCCACACACACACACACACACACATAACCGATCACCTCTCAATCTCACGTCGGACACATCGACTTTGCATTCCATGTTTGCCGCCTCGTCCTGAACATCAAAACGTCAGAACTCATTGTTTCCAACGCTTCCAAAGGCCTCCAACACCAAAGAGCTGCAGAGAACCCACAGTACCGGACCGCCCACCCCAACTCCACAGAGCCAGGGCCCGCCTTAGCTAGCCCTGCTGGCACCACCATCCAGGCCCGGGTCCAAGCCTGGCACTCAGCTGGAACACTCGCATCACACTCAGAACCGCCAGAGAGAACCCGGACGCCGGTTCCCTTTCCTCTCGTATCCAATTTGTTTCACTCTTTATTAGTTTACTCTTTTTCCTCTTTTTTTGGCTACCTGTCCTTTTGTCTGTCTCTCTGACGGAATGTCTGTCTGTCTGTCTGTGGATCTATCTCTCTATCTGTCTCCCTGCCTGTCTCAGCATGCACCCCTGTCTACTGGCTGTATTTCCCTGCACAAAGAAAGTAAGAACTTTTGTGTATAGTTCTTAATGTAATAAATCACAGCATTCAGGATGAATGTGGCTTTATGTTTGGAAAATATGATGTCAAAACGGAACTCTAGCCTCTTCCTTCTTTCACATGCACACACACGCATACGCACACACACACACACACACACACACACACACACACACACACAGTCGACACAAAAGCCACAAATTCACAATAATCGGGATTCAAGTAGCGAAGAGAAACCTCCTAAAACCTTCAATGCATAATAAATACTGGTTGCGTAGTTGCGCAGCAGTTCATAGGAAGTCCATTCATTTCTCATGCAATACAGCATAGGCCTTACAACCTTGCACTGCAGAAGGGTTTGCATTGCGTCTAGAGCCCAGCCTGCACCAAAACGCACGCTGTAAACTGGACCTACGCAGAAAACTAAACACATTTAGTTAAAAAACAGTATTGGACTTTTGGGGTTTCTGGGACATGCTATAAAGTTAAACCAGGTTTATGTGAGCAGTATAGATGTGCTCATGATCATATTTTACATCTACCAAAATCGGGAAAACAAATTGGATTTCCCTTTAGATTAGATGAGGGGACCTGGAGTCGTGTGACGTACGTTCTGGTTCTTTGCTGGGGTTGATTGCTGATGCTCCCTAGGTTTATTTTCGGCCATCAGATTCACTGTGGCTTTCATAGTTTGGATATAGGCAGTATGGGTCTCCTTTGGGAGTCACTGTCACATGATCAAAGGGGCACTTAGTTGTAATATTTTCGGTCTGTCTCTGACTTTTATTGACAAAAATGCTTCATGACCCCACGGTATTATGGTCTGCCAAATTGTATCTTTCAATTGCGTAACTGCCCCCTGTCAGTTTGCCAAAATTGTCAGTTTTGTGTTGTTTTAATGCATCATCATGATTTGTGGAAACAATTTCATAAATCCTCTCCTCTACCTCCTCCTCTTCCCTCTTATCTGCTCTATCGTTCCATCCTCTCCCCTCTCCTCTCCTAACGTCTCCTGACTGCTGTGCTCTCCTACCCCATCCTCTGCTCTCCTCTTCTCTCATCCTATTCCATCTCCTGTCCTCTCCCAAATTCTCCCCTCCCCTCCTCCCTCCTGTTCTACAATTCTTACTCTCCCCTCCCCTTCTCTCTCCTGCTCTCCAATTCTCTCCGCTCATTCCCTCTCCTCTCAACTCCTCCCCTCTCCTCCTCTCCTCCTCTCCCCTCTGCTCCTCTCCTCTCCTCCCTCTCCTTTCTGCTCCTCTCCTCTCCTCCTCTCCTCTCCTCTCCTCTCCTCTCCTCTCCTCTCTCTCCGTAGTGTGAGTATGTACCTTGATGTGGTAAACAGGCCGTAGATTAGGGGTTTTTTCTTGTCTTTTCCATTAAGGATGAAGATGTCCTCTGGATGGAGAGAATGCAGAAAGGAAGGAAGGAGGAAAGGCAATTATTAGGCAGTTATTATAATTGGCATAGGAGGATTATTTGTTCACCTCTTGTGTATGTAAAAAGGTATATAGTGTGGGTGAATGTGTGTGTGTGTGTGCATCCTGTATGTTCATGCATCAATCATGTGTGTGTGTGCATGTGTGTGCGTGCATGTGTGTGTGTGTGTGTGTGTGTGTGTGTGTGTGTGCGCGCGCGTATGTGTGTGCATGTGTGTGCGTGTGTGTGTGTGTGCGTGTGTCTGTGTGTGTGTGCATATGACCATATGCCAGTGTGTGCTTGCTGTTATGAGCGGCTCTCAGTCTGACTGTGTGACTAATGACATGGGAGGGGCCGCCTGGCTACTCATCTCTAATGAACCCACTCTCCTTAATGAAGCTCTGCCCCCCACGGGGAGCGCTTGACCACTGAGACCCCAGCAGGGGTCAGCATCACACCCGCCCCCCCCGCCATGCCTCCCTCCCTCCTTCACGCTGCGTCTGCGCCAGGTAAGACGGGTAGGGATGATGAATTATCATCACATTGAAAATCTTCTGACTCAGGTTCCTACGTCGTTATTTATCGTTTGAAAGCAGAATGCCAGACTACCAGACGTTACGGAGAGAAGGAGTCACAGCGTCTCTATATGAAAAATGGATGGCTGCCATTTGCTACATGCTGCCATTTTGCACTTTAAACACATTATAAATTAGCCCTTCTTTTATGTCTTGTGTGAGTGGATGGTGTGTGTTTTTATGTTTTAATGTCTCACTATTGATAGACAATAACGTTTTGTGAATCTGAAACCTTCCTCCACTATTCTCTCCTTTCCTCTCCTTCCCTCCTCTTCACTCATCTCTCATTCCTTTCATTATGGCTTCTTCACACACACACACACACACACACACACACACACACACACACACACACACACACACACACACACACCCGCACACAAACACACATGCACACACACACACACACACACGAAGGGCAGATAAGAGTGTGTGGTGGTGGAGCCAGTGATGCGTATTGGTGTTCCTGCTGTTCTCAGGTGGCTCCCATAGACCCAGACCCTACTGGAACCCTGCTCTAATCTCACACACACACACATGGACACACACACACACACACACACACACACACACATACAGAGACACAGAGAGAGAGAGAGACACACACACACATACAGAGAGTCACAGAGAGAGAGAGAGACACACACACACACATACACACACACACACACACATGGACTTACACAGAGAGACACGCACACACACATACCCAGACACACACACACACACACACACACACACACATATATGGATACACACACACATATGTATACAGAGAGAAACAGAGAGAGATACACACACACACACATTCACACACACATTCAGACACACACGCATATGGACACACACAGAGGGACACGCACCCACACACACACACACACACACACACGTATAAACACACACACACACAGGCAAATACAGACACACACAGACACACGTGGACACACACACACATATATGGGAACACACACACATATACACACACAGGCATGTATAGACACATGCAGACACATATTGCCACAAGGACATACATGATACAAACTTACACACACCATATGCACATAGTGCATACACGTACACACACACACTTTAACTCTCCTGCATACATATATAATATAAACCCCCCCCCACACACACACACACACACACCTCCCAGGCCTCCCCACGGCCAGGAGAGAGGAGCTTTGTGGGTAATTCGCATCCCGCAGTGTAAAGAATGTTCTGGTGTCATTTCCAATACATCTCTCCTTTATCCATCTCTCACCATCGCCTTCTCCACTCTTTAATTAAAACCTGGATATTGCGCAATGCCCTCCTCCCTTCCAGCTCCAACCGCCAACTGAATCCTAATAGCTTCTCCTCCCTTCATCCATAGACACAACCCCTCGGTCACCCCCATATATATACACCCTCACACACACACACACACACACACACACACACACACACACACACACACACACACACACACCGTCTCACTCTCTCCTCCATCCTCTGTTGCCCTTCTCTCCCCTTTCATATTCTCAATCAACATCTCCGTTTTTTTCTTCTCCTCCTGTAATCCTTTAAAGATGATCGGTGTGTGCCTGCATGTGTGTGTGTGTGTGTGCCTGCGTGTGCGCATGTGTGTGTGTGTGTGTGATGATACATACAGCATGGCCAGAGTAATGTCTACACTTACAGCGCCATAAAGTCTTTGCGGTGACTTTGTATTTATATATACATGGGCTGGTATGGGTGTGTGTGTGTGTGTGTGTGTATGGGGGGGGGGGGGGGGGGGGGGGGGGGGGTCAACACCGCTAATATACTGCAGCAGTAGATTTATACTGCAGTCAGCCCGTAGAGATCAGCTTCTGACGCGGCCGACAGAGCGCCACTGGAATGAGCAATGCAGGGATCGCGGCCCAAGGTCCGGTACAGTAGCCACACATGTGCCGCGTCTTGGTCATAGGCCCGAATCCAGACCACAACAGGATTCGAGTCTAAACTATCTGCACAGTCTGTCAGTGTCTGTAGGCACATTCTTCTCTCTCCCCGTCTCTGTATTGTCTCAGTTAATGAGTAGACAGCCATAGAAAGAAAGAAAGCATATTGCATGTCAATCTGTTTTGCTATTGCAAAGTCCGGGGGGGGGGGGGGGGGGGGGGGGCAGCCGAAAGGCTCGCGGTTCGATGCCACAGAAATGGATCAACTGTACCAGAACTCGGTGTAAATAAAGACGTCCTGGTAATTCTTACAGTACATTGTTTTTACCGTACTCTTCATGTGCTGCTAGACCCCCAGCACTTAGAGTTGTATCTGGTATCTTGTTGACGGTTTCTCTTGATTGCCTGTCTTTGTCAGACCGTCTGCCCCCATTTAGCGCTTTCAGTGAATCCTTTTGTTATCCACTCACGTCTTAACCCTCCCTTTCTTCCCCCTGTTGTTTTTTTCTGTCTCACCCCTATCTACGCATCAGGAACTCAGCCGCTCTCCACTCGCTTTCTCTTTCTCTCTCTCTCTCTCTCGCTCTCACGCCAGGATCTCCCATGATCCCTCTGGGCATCTCATCACACACATTCTCCATGTCCCTCGCTCTGCCATCCATCCCTTCCTCTGTAGTTCTGCCCTATATTCTTCAGAGCATTGTGATGGTGTCTTCATTTCTAAACAACAAAAGTGATTACTCCGCCTGAGGGGAGATAGTGTTGTCTATAGCCCAGTAGACCCAGCAGCCCGCTGCCTCTATCCACTCAACCACAGACCCCCACCACCACCCATCCACCCACCCTCAGTAACCCTATCTTCCTCCCACACCCCCTCCCTCCCCACATCCATCCTGATGGTCCTTCGCTCCCAGCACCCAAAGGCCCAAAGCCCCTATGGCACTGTTTCCCCCCTATTGTTTCCTAACTCTTCTTTTTCCCACCGCTTCTTTATTTTCAACCACATCCCTTGCCTTTTTTCCCATTCTCTCCATCTGTCTATCTATCTATCTCCTCCCACTATTATCTCCATCATTCCCCTATCAACTCTCCCTTTTTTACTCTCCTCTCCTGACCACTAATCCGTCATTGTTTGCTTTTACTAATTACTTTCTTGTTTGTTCTAACAAGGATTCACTGCTTCATCTCAGGATTCCAGACACCGTCCTCCCCCATCCTGTCTATAACTAGAGGGGCACAGACAAGAGACACTCCCCATAAGACTTCATTTCCCTTTTATTTCCATTCAGGACTATGACCCACATTTCCATACTTTTGATCGCCCACACATCGCGACCACCGGCCCCAACCATCGATCGCCCCTCGCTTTGTATGCTCTCTGTCTCTGTAACTCCTCCAGGCACTGATTTCTTTCTTTCTCTTCTTTGTGTCCTTCTGTGCCCTCCATTGCTTTCTTTCCCGTTCTCACTCACATTGGTTTTCACATAGATAGCGACTAGGAGCAAATTAAGGCATTTTCACTAACGAATACTATTATTGTACATATAATATTGTATAAATAATACTAAACATAATAATAAAAAAATAAAATAAAATTATTCCATTATTGATTCGTTTCATAATTTTTTGATAATAGCTGTCTTTTTCTATTTCTATTTTTGTTTTAGAATGTCTGCTGCTGCTGCAAATCAAATCGTACCAATTGCAATCAAACTTCAGCTTATGTGTAACAGATGTGGTCGTCAACGAAAACCTATCAACTGTTATTTGTGTTATTTCGTTTCCATTCTCCACCTGTCCACCAGATGTTCTTAGACCTGTCCCCTCACATCACAGATCCTGCCACTCTCATCTGCAATCACTTCTTTCCCCTCACCTGAGCATCCTTGTCAATCTTCCCACCTGCACCTCACTCCTCCATTAGACTCTCCCATTAAACACCATTTCACTTCCTTTGTTCCCCTGTCGGTTCTTTATTATTGTCATGTCCCTTTGTCCTTCCCTTGTGATTTTGCGCTTTGTGCTTTTCTATGCCACATCCTGGAACTGAGATTTTTGATTAAAAGCCACTTTTGTTACATCTCCTCGAGTTCTCGTCTGCATTTGGATCCTATCCCTTTTGTTCCTGCTGCCCCGCCAGCACTGGTCGTGACACCAGCACATCTTCACATCCATGTTTCTTCTCTCTCTCTCTCTCTCTCTCTCTGTCTCATATAATCTCCAAGCTGTTAATCATCTCCACCTCCACCCACTCAACAGTACGACCCCAGCCACACCAGCGGACCCTCATCTGGCTGACGGGTGGTGTAGATGAAGCTGACGTGTGGTGGAAACCACAGCAAAACAGCCACCCATCTATAACTCTAACCATCATCCATCCATTGATCGATGGGAGAAATGTACTGTATGTTCAAAGGAAATGTAGTTATTAAATACTATACATATAAAGAAAGTATAATCATTCACCAAAGGGTGACCTCACCTTATTATATATATAAACCCTTAGATGTTTAATGCCACCGATATAGTTAGATTCTCAGGGACCATTCTGAGAAATAATAATAACAATCAACCTATGTAAATTAGAGTTAGCATTATGACCTCATTGGACCTGACACAGTATTAAAGCTAACACTAGTTCTGACCAGCTCTGACTAGTTTCTGCTCACACATAGAGTGCTCAAAACAATGCCAGATGAGGTTGAAACTTGACTCAACTGACCATTAAGTCTCTTTTATGGGTCTGAGATAAATTAGAGGCTAGGCGTGACATATTTACCATACCATCCTCACTAATATATACTGTAGAATTTCCTTTGACACATAGTTGCTTTTTGAATCAACTCCGGATTGCATGTTCGATTGCATGATTCGATTGCCTTCTGTAACAAATAGTTTTACTATTATACTTCATTCATCCGAGTCTTACCTTCATCGAAGTACATACTCGAACAAATCCAGTCATGATAGGTGTCTGGCTAGATACATGGCTATTGGTATTCATGTATTCAAATAGAATCCATATCCATCCATCCATCCATTCGATCCATCCATCTACGTTCACTCTATTCATTTATCCATCTCTATATATTCCATCCATCCATCTATCCATCCATCCGTCCGTCCATCCGTCCGTCCATC
>JACYXH010000472.1:422500-427500 GCA_026745465.1 Lota lota | reverse complement strand
ATATACTATATATGTTGCATATTTCTAATGCAATACAAGTTATGTTTAGCATCAACACTAGTTGCTGGCATAAGCAATAGGCTGTGTTCCAATTTGCCAGAACGTCTTATAATGACAAATGCCGGTACAGTCGGTTTGCATTATATTAAACCGGTATAACTTGCACACCGTACTGTATCGGTTAAACCGAAAATTGCCCAACCCTAGTTGTGTGTGTGTGTGTGTGTGTGTGTGTGTGTGTGCGTGTGTAAGTAGGTGTGTGTCACCTTGCGAGGGTTCTGTGTGATGTCATCCAGGCTGGTGGACAGCAGGTTGTCCTTCAGAGCCACGAAGAGACGTCTGCCGTCCTCGTCGGGGAGCAGTGCGGGCAGGTCTCCGGCCATTAGGGGAAGCGTTAGCAGGCGGCCATTTTGGATCAGCTCTGAAAGGGAGGAGGAAG
Source organism: Lota lota (assembly GCA_026745465.1). NCBI lineage: Eukaryota > Metazoa > Chordata > Actinopteri > Gadiformes > Lotidae > Lota > Lota lota. The sequence goes on along the minus strand of JACYXH010000472.1, from coordinate 427,061 downwards.
AGTGAAAAGGAAATATTATTGAATAATTATGAATGTTCGATCCTAGCCAGATACGATTTTTGTAATACATTTTTTTATATATAATATTTATAGATGTTTATTTTAATTCCAACTGTTTTTAAGATATGAACAGTTGGATAAAATAATTACCCAGCAGGAACCAATAAAGCACCTCAAAGGATTGGTGTTGTTTATAAAGAAAATATTTAAATGTGATAAGTACTGTAAGACACATTTTTCCTAATGGGCGAGAGGAATGTGAAGATGTTTTGGAGGGAGAAATCTGAAGAATGAGCAGGGTTTTTAAGCAGGTGTTACAACAGTTGAGTTGTGGAAATGTCTCCCTGGGGGATCCAACTAGGTTACCGGATAACGAATGAGACTCTAACTAGAGCAAGGCAGATTGATTCACAAATACTGAACTCATTAGTTCGCCTTTCTGTGTTTATCGCGCAACACGACACACAGACAACACAAGCAAAAACCCTTGCACTCATTAACGAGGCCAATATTGTTCAATCTCCACACGCTCCCTCATTAAACACTTATTTTGATATACAGGATGAATGCTAACGAGCTGGTTTGCAGAAGAAAAAAAAAGGTGAAATAAATGTTTTGGCCCAATGAGAGCTAACAAAACAAGGCAATTAAAAAATCACACGAGACACAACGGCACCATTAGCGGTGGAGTGCAATGTTGAAATGTTGTGATGTTGGGGCAATAAACTGTGAATGTGTGTGTCTGTTTGTGTGTGGATATGTGGGTGCGTGTGTTTGTGATTACACTCACAAATCGGCATATCAGTAATCAACCGTTGTTGTGGCTATTTCTTAGCCCATCTTGACTTTGGAACAAACAATGTATCTATCATTGTATGCGTGCGTCTGATACTGTATGTGATTCTGTGTGTGATTCTGTGCGAGTGTGTGTGTGTGTGTGTGTGTGTGTGTGTGTGTGTGTGTAGCGCTATCGGCAGCAATGAATAAATCAAGAATTATGACGTCTATGATTGCGGTTTCCATGGTTACGGTTAACAGTGAGGAGGAGAAAGGACCCGGCGATCTGTAGCTGCTGATAGTCTTATTAGTACTTCATCAATGTCAATATTCAACATACATTTTTCCTATAGAAAAGCCATGATCATATATTTCAACCATGACATCTCTCTGTGTCTGTGTGTGTATTTCTATGTATGTGTATGTGTGCAAGTGTGTCCATAAGTGTATTACTATGGATGGGTGTGTGTATGTGTGTGTGTATGTGTGTGTGTAGGTGTGTGTGTGTGTCTATGTGTGTGCGTGTGTATGTGTGTGCAGGTGTATGTGTGTGTGTGTATGTGTGTCTGCATGAGTGTGTTTGTGTGTGTGTGTGTGTGTGTGTGTGTGTGTGTGTGTGTGTGTATGCGTGTCTGCATGAGTGTGTTTGTGTGTGTGTGTGTGTGTGTGTGTCTGCATGAGTGTGTTTTTGTGTTTCTCATTATGTTCCCCCCCCACCCTCTCTCCCTCTCTCTCTCAGGCCACACGACAGTTCGGTCGACCACTGGGTACATCAAACCAGATGTGTGCTGTGAAGGGAATCTCTTAGGACGCCATGAATAAAAAGAGAGAGGAGAAGATGAGGGATATGTGCTGCTCCTCTCGCCTCTACGCCTCTGTCTGGCGTCTACATGTGGAGCCAGCGGGTCGCAGGGTCGGCACTGGGAGATACCATCTCTCTCTCCGTGGTGGCGGGAGACGAGAAGGGGAGCGAGAGGGGTTTAATACATGGAAATGAGTTGGAGCGACTACAGACAAGAGACCGACAGAATGAGATAAGATAAGGAGGAGAGAAGGGGCTGTGTGTGTGTGATGGATGAGGCAATAAGAGAGACAATGTGTGTAAAAGAGGGTGTGGTATTAATAAAAAAAGGGACAATGGGATAGAGAGAGAGAGAGAGAGAGAGAGAGAGAGAGAGAGAGAGAGAGAGAGAGAGAGAGAGAGAGAGAGAGAGAGAGAGAGGAGAGAGGAATGGAGCCTTAGAGAGGGGAGGAAAGGGTGAGAGATGGGACAGTGGAGTGAGGGGAGAGGGAGGTGGGATGAGACCATCAGACAGAAGCACATGGGACAGGAGGATCGGGGAGGTGATGATAGAGTGAGAGAGAGAGAGAGAGAGAGAGAGAGAGAGAGAGAGAGAGAGAGAGAGAGAGAGAGAGAGAGAGAGAGAGAGAGAGAGAGAGAGAGAGAGAGAGAGAGGTAGGGTTAAAGGTTGGGAGAGGTGAAGTGAGTCAGCAGGGGTGACATATTATACATATTTTTTCTTTGTTTGATTGATTTAATCGTTTAATCGATGGGTTGGAACTACTACAACTTTTTTAACGTTTTATGATAAGCACCCCCTGAACATTTCATTCAGTTGATTGAGTTAATTGATAATAATCCAATATTAACATATATAAAAATATTGGAGATTCAAGGGGTTTAAAATAATACTGCAGAAAATTAGGAACATCAAGATTTGGATGGATGGAAAGTGTATGAAATGTAGTAGTAAAGGGGGAAGTTAGATAGAGAGAGATAGATAGAGAGCGAGCGATAGAGCAAGTTAGATAGAGAGTGATAGAAGGAGGAGAGAGACCCATAGAGTAAGTCAGAGAGAATGAGATATAGAAAGAGAAAGAGAGAGAACGCACAATTGATGGAAAAAGTCAAGATCCAGTAGCTCACACCCACCCACCCACCCACCACCACCCACACACACACACCCACACACACACACACACACACACACACACAAGGGACATGTTTGATGGGTAGCCAAATTGCTTTCCCCTAAATTGCTTGTGTGTGTGTATGTGTGCGCCGCGCACATCTGTGCACGCGTGCATGTGTGCGCCTGTGTGCGCGACCGCATGCGTGTGTGCGCGACCGCATGCGTGTGTGTGAAGTAGTCAGAGGCAGACAGATGCTTCATTAATCTAAACAGGGCGGTGGCGGAATGGGAAGTTGCAGCTGCATGGGAACAGCAGCTAAATGGTACATAATTGTTTGTGTTGCTCAACAGTTGATTAGATTCATATGCAGTCAAGTCAAGGGATGAGTTGCCTTCCCGTTTGCATTTTATAAACACTTCTTCTATGAGGGAGCGGTACTGTAAAGCACAGCCAGGTGGTAATGTGTGTGTGTGTGAGAGAGAGAGGGAGAGGGAGAGAAAGAGGAAAAAATAGGATAGAGAGAGGCAATAAGGGATGATGGCAGGAGAGCGAGATTTTGCGTTCCAAGATGCAGGGTGTATGTGTGTTGGAGAAAGATGTGTATGGTAACATTCCAAAAAACGGAAAGGAGAAAATAAAGTTAAGGAAATAAGGACAGACGGACCCTGACAGAAGAAGGGCGTGTGTGTGTGTATCAGCGTATGCATGCATGTGCGCGTGGTCACAGGTGCGAGGTATGCGAGCGTAATGCAGCTCACGACCTTTGAGATTGTCCACATTGGGCTTTACTCAAAACAGAAGTGAGCCACACTGCAGAAGTGATGAAAGACCAGGTCTCCCTCCGACATGCTCATGATGGACGGAGATGTGGAATGTAATGCTAACGCTCCAGCCGGGGTCGTCAGAATCCAACATGTGTGCTAGAAGCTGGATCACATTACCAGACACAGATCCCCTGTGTCGCCGGAAGGGCCCATTACATCAGCCTTGTATCATCCGCACAGATGACTATCAAATCCATGCTAAAGACAGAGCTGAAAGTGGCCTTGCCCAGCATGTGCATACACACACGTACGGACACACACGCACGCACGCACACGCACATACACACACAAACACACACACACACGCACACAGTGGCAGTGGCACATGTCTTAGATTGAGACCATCATTCGATTATGCTGGATACTCTTTCCCGAATCCCCCCCATCTATTTCTCTCCCTCTCCCTCCCTCTCTCTCTCTCTCTCTCTCTCTCTCTCTCTCTCTCTCTCTCTCTCTCTCTCTCTCTCTCTCTCTCTCTCTCTCTCTCTCTCTCTCTCTCTCTCTCTCTCTCTCTCTCTCTCTCTCTCTCTCTCTCTCTCTCTCTCTCTCTCTCTCTCTCTCTCCTCCCCCCCCTCCCTCCCTCCCTCCCTCCCTCCCTCCCTCCCTCAAATTCATCCATCACTCTCCTTTGTAATTGTTCACAAGTCTGACCCTCTGGTCTAGTCTTACACACACACACACACACACACACACACACACACACACTCTATATTTAATGAAAATTAATCAATGTATGCCCCACTGAATGCAGCACAATGCCTCCCTGTATGTCCCTGTTTGTGGCAAAAACACATTCCACTCACATTGCACACACACACATTCTCTCTCTCTCTCTCTCTCTCTCTCTCTCTCTCTCTCTCTCTCTCTCTCTCTCTCTCTCTCTCTCTCTCTCTCTCTCTCTCTCTCTCTCTCTCTCTCTCTCTCTCTCTCTCTCTCTCTCTCTCTCTCTCTCTCTCTCTCTCTCTCTCTCTCTCTCTCTCTCTCTCTCTCTCGACTCAATCTTGAAACACCAGCTGCAACCACCCCACCCTTACTCTTGGGGCAGT
>JACYXH010000472.1:367500-417500 GCA_026745465.1 Lota lota | reverse complement strand
GTAGGTCATGAAGGCTAAGCAATTTCCGCGGGACTGACAAATCTGTCTTGACTTGGAAAAACATGACTTGGAAGATCAAGGGTTTCACAATACAGCAACAAATATGAGGGGCTCATTCCAAGAGAAGACTCAGGCCCTGATAACAGGGCAAATCTAAAAAGCTTTTTTGTTGAAGCCTAGACACCAGTTGCTGTGCTGTCGCAAAGCAACCGTAGAACACCTACACCTACCTACAGTGTCGGCAAAAACGTGATGTGCTCACGAAAGAAGAAGCGAGGAACTCGGCTGCACAAAGGCAGCGCGCGATGAGCTAGGTTCCCATTGATAGCAATTACAAAATAGCTGCTCCCAGCTGTTAAAAAGCACTCTGTGTGATCACTCATTCACACATTACAAAGACGATCTCACTAACGATCTCACACAGACAAATTCATGCAGTCACCGACGTCGGTGTCAAACAGGGGTCACAGCAGACACAACTCCAAGTATGGAAGAGGTTTTAGTTTTGTGGTAGATAAATGATGAGGGGGGGGGGAAACCCCAAGGTCATAGCGTAATGAAACTAGCATCTGACGGGATCAAAGACGTACTCTGGGCGGTAAGTGAAATGTGAAGCCGGTGCTTTATGGCTAATTACAGCCTCCAGACTAAAGATAGCCACCGTATTAATGGTGAAATACCCAGGAGGTTGGATTTACTGCATGTCCAACGTTGTCATGGGGCTGTTGTCACAAAACAGTGACAGAGACCAGGATCTGCTTTATAAACCATCTCTCTCCAAGAGAAACTCGATAGAACAACTAAGCCTTTATGTTTGTGCAATAATAAAGTAGAGATTAAATCAGTTTTAAGGATTGATGAGTCCAATGCATTCCTATGGGAATCGTATCAGCAATCGATACCCCAAAACATTTCAGGAAGAAACGTTTTTACGTTTCTCAAAGAAATGTGATGGAAGAAGGCAGCATAACAAGACATCGGATTACAATAGTGGGCTTGCCTTGCATCCTCAGTACCACACTAATAAACACATCGCATGCCCTAGGAGTCCAGTTCATGTCATCGGATGCTGGGCAATAACACTGTAACTACGTAATGTAAGGAAGTATTCAGCCTGGCTATGGTGGCACCTCTAGGGAGCGTTTACATTCAGATTAGCAGTGAGGAAGGAGAACCCTAGTTCTCTGTTCTCCTGAAAGCATTTCCTCTGCGTACAGCCCCGTGCCCAACACTGGCCTAGATAGAGACGGTGTTCTGAAAGAATAGATGAATAATGAAATATCCCTCCATTTTTAAATATTGTTTATATGTATTTGCTGCATAATAGCACACCCACACCATGTAGGACATAAAGGCATAGGGCCCGTGAGAGATTGAGGGAGTGTGAGAGACAGAGAGAGGGATGGAGAGCAATAGATAGATAGAGAGGGAGAGAGAGATAGAGATAGAGAGAGAGACAGAGGGGGGGAGAGAGAGATGGATGGAGAAAGATAGCGAGATGGAAATGGATGGAGAGAGGAGAGCAGAGAGAGAGAGAAAGAAGCATCCATTGGTTTTAAATTGGATGCTTCCTTAAAAAAAAGATGAGGATGATTCAATAATGAAAATCCTTTATTAAATATTCATCTTAAGAAATGAGTTATGCCTAACATGTCTTACCGAGGCGCCAAAGTGGTGTTTTTTCAGATAACAACCTTCGTAAATACCCATTTGTGTGTCATCGCCATCACACACAAGCAGACAGACAAGCGAGGAACACGAGAAGTGTCGTAATGCAGGAGCCAGCCACACTGAACTCTTTGTGAGCAAATCTAGTTAAACCAAGCTATCTCTGTGAATTGACGATGCTGACAGGATGGGAATATTTTAATGCTGTGTGTATGTGTTGGTATGTGTGCATGTAGGTGTGTTCATGTGTGTATGTGTGTGTGCATATGTAGATGTCTGTGTGTGTGTGCTATGTGTACAGTATGTCCTTGCCCCCACCTCTGTGTGTCTCCCTGTGTGTGTGTGTGTGTGTGTGTGTGTGTGTGTGTGTGTGTGTGTGTGTGTGTGTGTGTGTGTGTGTGTGTGTGTGTGTGTGTGTGTTTCCCATGGTAGCGGACATGGCTCAGCCAAAGTGATTAGTCCATTCCGCCCTTTGTGCATGCCCTTATACAGTTCACCCTAACGTTACACAGGCTAATGTCCCTGTGTGTGTGTGTGTGTGTGTGTGGGGGGGGGGGGGGGGGGGGGGGGGAGTTGTGTGTGTGTGTGTGTGTGGCATGTAAGAGCACTGCATGAATCCGACATTAAATTGGGGTTAAAAATAGCGATAATTTAGAAAGAGAGAGAGACAAAGAGAGCAATGGGGTGATAGGGGGAGAGAGAGAGAAAAAGAGATACAGGCAGAAGGCCATTCATCTCTATTTCTCGGTTTATCATCCCCTTTCTCCCTCTTTCCCCCTGCTCCGTGCATTGGTTTAAGTCAGGGCCTTTAGTCAAGTCCTATCCTGAAGGATAACTACAGGTGGGAGATAACTACAGCTCTAAAAATAATAAATAGCACTGCATGCTCCATCTCTCGGTCTCTCTCCTCATTCATCTCATCTTCCCCACCTTTATCTCCATCTCTTCCCTCTTCTCCTCACGCAGAAGGCGATGAGTCTGTGTGGTCCTGGTATCAAGACCAGGGGAGCAATGACCGACTGTGCTACGCCGTACAAGCACCACTCAACACTAAATCAGCCTAGACCTGACACCTCCAGGAGCTGGTGGTTTCCAAGAAATCCCCCTTTTGGTGAGGTCTACAGGCGATTGGCTACCCCCCATATAGTTCACCTTCTCTGGGGTGAATTATGAGCTGGAGGTGCCTGGTACAACTGGGATGTTTTACTGCTGGCAAACCATGCTTCTCTTCATGCCAGCTTATTAGAATGTCCAGCTCGAGATTCTCATGTTGGAGAGCTTGCAGGCTGGCCGCAATCACATCCAACTAGCTACTCCTCCTCAGGTTTTCATGGCGACTTGTAGCATAATATGTATATATAGCTTTCTACTAATAGGTAAGCTATAAAACACACCCACACATGCACGCACAGAAACACACAGACACATGCACACACAGAAAAAGACACACACAACCGCAAGCACACGCACATTCAAAGTCATCCCCAAATTTCCTGTCCAGGAATAATAAAGTTGTTTAAAGTATGTCTTAAAGATATTGAGGCACTTTTAATGACTTTGAAGCAAGGATTGCAAACTGGGACACACATGCAAACACAAGATTGATTAGTGAGTGATTGACTTATCGATTACATGTTAGGGCCCCCAAGACTCTTCTAATATGAGAGACTAATCTCAGAAACACCAACAGTATGTACTAAATGTATTATTAGGGGAGCTAATTGGGTATCTCCATTAATTAAATACATTTAATTAAAATTAAAATTTTAAATTAAAATTAATTATAATCCAAACCTATACATTCTTGGTTGCACCAATCCGTTTTTTCCCAGTTGTTTGACATGTTTTGACTGTGCGTCATCGGGAACAAGTAGAAAAATACAAAGAAAGCATTCCCATGGCATCTTTGGACGACAAATTAATCTTTTTATTTTAAGTGCAAAGCCCGCTCCAAGCATTTATTATCTAAGACCAATCTGTGTTGATCAAGAGAAAGTCGGCCGCTGGCCACACACACACACACACACACACACACACACACACACACACCCACCCACACACACAAACACACACACACTCACTCCCAACACACCCCACACCATGCACACACACACACACGCACATACACACACATTCCCAACACACCCCATACCATGCATACACACACACACACACACACACACACACACACACATTACCAACTATGGATATAAAGGGACATGAATACGGTCGCTCAATACACATGCCAAGCTTGTATATAAACACAAATATAAAATATGAGCACCCAAACCACACTTAGGTGTGGAGACATACATTAAACTCTCTCTCTCTCTCTCTCTCTCTCTCTCTCTCTCTCTCTCTCTCTCTCTCTCTCTCTCTCTCTCTCTCTCTCTCTCTCTCTCTCTCTCTCTCTCTCTCTCTCTCTCTCTCTCTCTCTCTCTCTCTCTCTCTCTCTCTCTCTCTCTCTCTCTCTCTCTCTCTCTCTCTCTCTCTCTCTCTCTCTCTCTCTCTGTCTCACACACAAACACACACACATTCCAATTCATCTTGCATTAACATCAGACTCATTTGTCTCCGCTGTTCAAAGACATTCACACTGGACTCAGTAGAGGAGGGAACAAAGAGAGCAGGGAATGCTGGGAAGGACACACACACACCTACACATTCACCTCCCCACACACACACACACATCCATCCACACATGTGCACATTCATTAATAATACACAAATATAGTGGCACACACCCACCATCACACATCCACGTATAAACACACACTTACAAAGCACACGCATACTTAGCCATGCACTTGCTCTTGAACTTACACTGACACACACACACACACACAGACACACACACACAGGTGCATGCAGCCACTCTAATACTGACACATGACACACACCCACACACACATGAAAGCCACATTAATCAGCCTTCACTTCAACTTCATTAGAGCCAAGCTCCCACCACCTAATGTTCTGAAGAGAACCGTTCTACCTCTCACACTCTCTCCATTCCTCTCTCACTTTCTAGCTCAATTCCTCGCTCTATCCCTCTCCAGACCTCTCTCACTGTCTCTCCCTCCCTCCATCTCTCTCTCCCACACCCTCCCTCCATCTCTCTCTCCCCCTTACTCTCTCCCTCCATCCCTCTCTCCCTCACTCTTTCTCTCTCCTTCCTTCTTTGTCCCTCTATCACTATCCCTCCCTTTCTTCCTCTCCTTCACTCCCCTATCTCCCCCTTCTCTCTGTCTCTCCCTCTCTCTGTCATTCCCTCTCTCTCCCTCTCTGCATAATTGCCCTCTTTGCTTTCTAGGTTGAGATCACAGGATTCCAGCCCACATCGCGTTGCCTTTGTAGGTCCGCCTGTGTTTAGCTTTATGTAAGAACATGTAATCAGACAATCTCTCTCTCTCTCTCTCTGTAGTGTCTGTTGGTTGTAAACAATGTTTTTAAATGATGAGAGTTTATAGATGAGTTACTAAACCCCTTTCACTCTGAGAGAAACATACTAGAAATCCAAGCTTTTTTTCCTCTACCATGTTTTTGATGATCAAATTCTCACGGGTCTCACTACGCTTGTGGGACGAATTCTGTTGAAAAAACGTCTTTGAGGATTGTTAGCATCGGTTGGGATTTGATGGTTGTTAGCGACGGTTGGGGTTTGAAGTGTGTAAGCGACGGTTGGGGTTTGCCATTATGGGAGTTTTCTCATAGTCATGTGAATTGGTTTCTTTTATAGCAGGGTTCAGGTACTTGGTATCAAACAGGTGGTGCATTATGGGGCACAGGATGTGTTTGCCTACAGCCGCGGCCAACCCCATTCCCCAGGTGGCACACCATAGTATAAAACAAACGGCAGGAATATTTTTGCCATCTGGACAGCACTGAGGCATTCTCCGCACTAACATATCAATGCATCTGCTCCCATAACTTCAATAGTAACCATAAATGGTGAGAGGGTGATAGATAGAGTGACATAGAGATATGAGAGAGAGAGAGAGAGAGAGAGAGAGAGAGAGAGACAGAGAGAGACAGAGAGAGACACATCATTTTAAAACACCAGAAATGTTCTGTATAGCATTATCAATGGCAAAATACAACTGAAGAATAATGAGCGAGTGAAAGTGAAATTGTTTCGGGTTTCAGAAGTTGAGACGCTTGGAAGTAAATATTCCAAGCGAAAGACAAAAAAAAGTAGCATTAACATCAACAGCAAAAGAAGTGCATTAATATATATTTAAGACCATAGGCAGGGAAGTCCAAACCCATTGTAATTCTAGCCCAGCATTGTATAAGATGTACATAAATAAGCTAACATCACAGTTGAAGTCTGAGAAACGTACAGACTTGCCCCCGGGAGGGAGCAGAATCAGATGTTTATTCTATGCAGATGATTTAATGCTGCTCTAAGAGAAATCTAAGCGGTTCCTTATGGTTCCTGTGTAAAACATTCTGGCCCATTCTGCCGATTAAGTAAGACAATGATGGCTTTGTTATTGTTGATGTGGTTCTTTTTGGTTTTGTTTTTTCAAAATAAGAGCACATCTCGGAAAAATAAACAGTGACAAATTAACTTTAGACCTCCACCACTAGTTTTAACCACCTGATCCTGACTTGATGACCTCATTGTACTGGGAGGGCACTGCTTCTAAACCCCGGGCGATGAGGCTGTCAGAATCTGCTCCTGTGATGATTATCAGCACTGCATATCCACCTTTTCATTTGATGTCCATTGATAATGACCTCGGCCTTATGTAATGTACGATTGATCTTCACTCCATCTAAACGGGCTGAATGTATGTGATGCAGATAACACTGAACATTAAAGGGATTTCATCGAGAGAGAGAGAGAGAGAGAGAGAGAGAGAGAGAGAGAGAGAGAGAGAGAGAGAGAGAGAGAGAAAATCTATAACCCTATTAATGACACCTAATGCATCTCATTTTACCACACTGACCACAAACAAGCGCCACGCAGAGACCCCCAAACTTCACCTACAGAGCTGAGGAAACAAAGGCTGACTGCACCCCAAAAACCTTTTTCTATCCAACACTGAAACACACACACACACCCAGACCCACACACATCCACACCCAACCCAGCACACACAAATACACACACAAACACACACACACACACACACACACACGCATAACAAAATAATAATTTTAATGTGAAGAATATTGATCTTGGAGTCTTGGCCTATTTCAGTACCCATCTGAACACATTGAGATGCATGTGATTTCCAACAACGTTTGTTGTGTTGCAGAGCCCACGCATAGATAGAAGAGAGTCATTTAAATGAGCGAGAAGGAGTGAATCTGTGTGTCATAAATAGAGACCCCAGAAACGGAATATGGTTTAATAGGAGAGAAATGCTTGGTTCGGCACGCATTTCTCTCCTATTAAACCATATTCCATTTCTGTGGCTTCTATTCTTGCAAGAGATGAGCAGAACAACAATGTTGTTTTGGTCCAAGAAAACAATGAAGAACGTAGATAAATTAACATAAACATAGGGGTGTTGGCCCTTTGTGAAAGTCTGGCTTCCAAAATACTGTACGGATTGTAACACAACAATATCAATATGTATTCATTTATGGATAGTTGAATGACTAATCACTAATTTGCCTCAAGATTACCCCATGTTTTACTGGGGTTATTTCACAATACTGCAAAACTGTTTCGTAATGTACCAGTAGTGTATCCATTGTATTAAGAGAATAATTTCATTAAGTGAATGCAGATACATTGTTAAAAGATAATGTTTTTAGATTTTCCCCGAATCTTAACTCATGTGCGCTAATAGCATCACAATACCGTATTGTTGTAGGGGCTATTGTATATCCAACACCGTGCCCTAGTTATAACAATACGCTGTCTGGGACTCCTCCACGCGGCGCGCGTGTGTGTATGTTTGTGTGTGTTTGAGTGTGTGTGTGTGTGTGTGTGTGTGTGTGTGTGTGTGTGTGTGTGTGTGTGTGTGTGTGTGTGTGTGTGTGTGTGTGTGTGTGTGTGTGTGCAGCGGCATCCTCCTACCTGAGTGTGTGAACTGTAGCCTGGGTTGAGACGCTCTCCAGGCGCCGGTGGCCGTGGTCCCGAACAGTAGGGCTAGGACCACCCTCAGTGGCCAACACATCTCCATGACAAGCCTTTCTGACTAGTGTGGCCCAAACACACACACACAGGACTAGATCCTGAACACTCACACGTACACAAAGTGCGATGCTGGTTTGAGGTGCACAGTTTCAGTCCCAAATGACAGCGTTATTTAAGGCGCGGAAAAAAAAGAATGAAAAAGGATGAATCCAAAGTGAAGTTAGTCAGCGTTGCGCACTCAAACACGTGCAATGAAAAATGCACACACTCTCACTGCTACTCCTCGCAAGTGTGTTTCCCAAACACACTCACGGGATAAAAACTGCGAGTCACACACACTCACACCTCTTCTAGGTCCTCTGTTGGTCTGTTAGTGGAAAAGTCTGTCCATGTGTGTGTGTGTGTGTGTGTTCCAATGTGTTGGTTCCATGTGTGAGGATGTATGTGTGTGTATCTTTGTATGAGAGAGAGTATCTCTCTGTGTGAATGGGTTTGGTCAAAATGTGGACAAAAATGTATTCCAATAAAATGGAGTAAACTCCAGCAAATGTTTGACAGCTAGCTCCTCAGTCTGACGGCTGGTCTCCTCTCTCTTTCCTCTTTGATCTGCTCCCTCTCTTTCTCAGTTTCTCTCTCCCAGTTTCTGTCTCTCCACATGTGACTGGTCTCTGGCACTCCCTCTCTGTTATGTATCTCTCTCTCTCTCTCTATCCTCTCTCTCTTTCTCTCTCGCTCCCTCCCTCTCTCTACGGCAGTGTCGCTGTGGGAGGTGGAGGGAGCAAGATCTAAAATCATTATACCCAGACACACACACTCACACACACACACGCACAACTACACTTGTGCAATCACACAAACACACACAGACACTTTGTCTGTCTCTGTATCACACAAACACATACACAGACATACAGACACAGATTTAATCACACATACTGTCACACGTTGATGTGCAAACATGCACGCAGTATACAAACTCATCCAGATACACACACACCAGGTCTGGCACACACCTATACACCCACACAGGAAAACATAAGAATACACACTCAAATATATTCATATTAATACACACACTGTATTTCTTTACTTCAAGCGAAGAGTAAAGTACAAAGCAGAGGCAATTTAGCTCTCATCTTCACTTGCTATTTTATCTTCTCACCGTCTCTCTCTCTCTCACACATTCTGTTCTTTCTCACTATCTCTCACATATTCGGTCTATCTCTTCCTCTCTCTTAATAACTTGCCCTCTTCAGGGTTAGTTCTCCCAGCCTCTTTCTTGTCCTCTATCTCTCCTACATGTCTCCCTTCTCCTTCCTTCACCTTCATTATTCACTCCCCCCACACCCCCCATCATCATTTTCAGATCGTAGCCCGCGGCACTGCTAGCGCTAGCTGCATCCTTCAGCTGCAGAGGTGCAGCGATTGCTAGTTCAGACGCAGGCCAGCGCCGCTAACTATTTATGCTTCGGCATTGATGAAAAATGAATTTGGGTTGTGCGCCAATGAGCGAGTACATGTTTTTTTTCCCTTCTGGTCTTATCCAAATTAAGTAAATCATTCAATTTTCTCGTCTTGCGTGTTGTATAATTAAGTTTGCGGTGCTAAGGCATTTCCCCGTGCAATGTGATCCCACTGCCAACCGTCAACTATGTCACCAAACACGTTTGGTCACCTGGATAAAAAATGCAGCATGCCGGGGATAAATCCTTAATTGGGATGTTATTAAACTATTGAAGGCATGTCGTCAAGCAACTCTGAATAGGGACAAATAGTGACATCTATAATTGTAAAAACTATATATATATATATATATATATATTCTTTAATTGCTTCCCAGCCACAAGATGTTTGTTTTTTTGCGTTGTAATAAAACATTCAATTTGAGGTGGCGCCATGGAAATGGTTAGGACAAAGGAGTAGCTGAAAGCTGAGGACTTGGTCGACATTACTGTGTTGTCAAGTACTGAATGAGCTGCTCACACAAACAGGACGGTCTGGATCCCGCCACAATTAGTCATTCTGGGAGGTGTACATCACAACTACAGAAGGAGAATAAAGGAATGTGAAGAGTGAAAAATACAGGGTCAAGAAGGTATAGAGGGTAGAAACCCCAAAAGGTTTACAGAAGGACAAAAAAGAGGCTAAAAAGGGACAAAAAAATACAGGAATGCTACATTTTTTATACACTGCCCTCTCTCTATTTCTTTTGACCACTGGATGACTCATAAGTGTAAAAGTCAAGGTATAAAAGCACACAAGAAACATGACAACTCCCTTGAAAACGAGGCACAAAACTATTGAATTCTTCAGAACTTTCCATCTTTACGTCCTCAAGTTAATTTGGCTTAACGGTGTCCCAAATGGATGATACCAAATGCATCCCCCTTCTGAATGGTTCCTGTTATCTCTACCGGACAAATGGCGTCCTTTTAGTCAATTAGAGAGTGCGCTTCTGATGCTCAGTTCCCTGCCACACTCGTCGATCTCACCGCAACTTTCTACTGAAATCCCACCATGACGCAGCTATAAAGCAGGCATGTGTGCCCTCTCGTCTCTCCATCAACGGTCCCGACATTGAGTAAACATAAATGCATAAATATATTTGACCTTTGGGTAAAATAAAATAAATAAAAACCGATCTCATAAATAAAACCGTTTCTACCGTATCTCTCGAAGTGTTCCCGCCGTCTGTCGAACGTGTCTCTTGGATGACTGGGCGTGTGCTGCCATCTTGCGTTGGTCGTCAGTCATAACCTACCAGGAGAAGATAAGACCGTTCAATGAAACCTCAAAACCACCACTTACATGGCGTCTGGAATCGACGTATTCTGGCATTTACGTTTGTCTAAGGCATAGCTGTGTACACTTAGTTACATTACGTTAACAACAAGTATTATAAATTCGTTTACTTTGAATGCAGTTCTATGCAACAACATACCTAATAGACCCATAGGCCTCTCTTAGTTAGGAGCTAGACGTGTGTTTAATCGTATTATTTATTACTTACATTATGTTAAAAAGGATGAAAAGCTAATGTTTGGTTATATTTAGATTTTCCAAGCTGACGATAATTGCTCCTGGGTTCGTTAATTGTTTCGCGTCAACAAAGAAACGCACGTTTCTTTTCAATTCGACAAACTTCCTCTATATATTTTTTTCCGTCAATGGTGTAATGAGGTATTTGCGTCGCTAGAGGCCAATGTGGTTCTATACTCAACAACAAACTGCTACAACAGCAGATAAACTCAACTAAGGAATGCGGCAGTACCACATTTAGTGACTCAAGTCTGTTGTTGTTTATGACCATTAGGCCTTGCGGTACCTTGATTTCAGTAATCTTACGAGGCTCTGACGTTTTCAGACCCTACATTTGTGCAGTTACTTATTTCGAGTCAGAGTTCTGAGATTGTAGGCACATTTGCTACGTAAGAATACACACTACATAAATAACCTTATAACCTTATAAGAAGTAACCTTATTACAGGCCTACATCCATGGAAGTGAATCGTTCATCCTCATACCCTACCTGCTGCGCGCACTCGGGAGCGCGCCAGACGAGAGCGTCGCTAGCCTATATGTGCTTTTTAGTTGGCGACTTGGCAGTGTAGTCTGTTTTGATCAAGTGACGAACGCGATTTCGATACGGGCAGTACGACACTCTTTTTGAGAACTTGCGATGTGTGATTCGTCATTGAAAACGAATGCATTCCTTTTCCATGCCAGTTTATCTAACATTGGAAGGCAACCTAACATATGGTGCGGTGTTCAGGGCATTAGAAGTTACAAACAAAAACAAAAACAGTAAGATGAGTACCGGCATTAGCTTTCTGGGTGACGCATCACCACGGGGAAATCACTGTCATCAGTTAATTTCAAGAAGTCACAACAGAGAATGAGAGGGTAAGCAGCTCATTGTCAAAACTCACTCACTAGCCCACTATTTTGCTGCAGATAATACATTCTTGTGTAACCCGCCCCCCTTTCTCGCCATGCCGTTTACCATTGGATAGCCTCATCTCCTCCTCGCTCATTGGATAGAGCGAACGGGGCGATGAGCTCATATTGGTTAAAAATAGTTGGGCTCGCGCGGAGCTAAAAATAGACCGGTATATAAAGCCACTGGTTGAGCTGAGCTGAGAGCCACATTCTCTAGTCGACGCAAGCCCGCATAGGCCAGGGAAATCTGCAATGGAGGCACAGACCTAGAAAGAGAGAAAGGAATTCGAAGGAGAGCGAGAGGCGTAGGCCTGGCTGTAGGAGTGCATTTTCCCCTCTCTTTCTCCCTCTCTTTATGTAGTTCTGTCTCTATCTGCGCCTTTCTCCCCACCCGACACTGTACTTAACGTCCGTTCCAAAGTGTGGGTTGTATATCCGTCCGGGCCCACACCGTGCTTCGCAAGCGGTTTTTGGGTGGACTATGACTCACTTCCTTCCTTCCTGATCTTTACTCTTTCTGTTTTGTATTCTTTGCTTTAGTTTTCCTTATTATTATATTCTATCCCGTAGGCCTATCCGTCTGGCCGTATGCCATTATATAGCTATTCGCCTATATGTCTATGCATCCGTTTATATGTTTGTCTGCCTGCCTGTCTGGATCTGTCCTTATAGCACTGTGTCCTCCTTGTCAAACCAAGCCACATTGTTACTGTTGAAATACGATCGTGTAAAAGTAGAGTTCCTTTTAGTAGAACCACGTAAAACAGTGACTTAATGTTTTCACATCGTAGCTCTCCTCCCATCGGGCTTGCAATCAATCTCCCCAGCCCCACTCCACTTTAGATTCTCTCGCACCGATGGAAAGGAGAAGGGACAGGAATACATTTTCTATAAACAAGTGTATAACAAACTGGTGCAACAAAAGAGTGCAATAAGTCAATTGCAACATTTTTCTAGTTTCTACAACAAAATAGTTGCAGCCAGTCAAAACGCGCACGCACACACACAGTCATTAACACACAGACACACACACACACACACACACACACACACACACTTATCAGCCTCCAGCACATCCCACACACTACATCACACCTCTGCACCCTACCCACTGGCATTTATGCAGCGGCTTCTTCCGCCCGCTGTTCTCTCTGTTATACACAGAGAATCAACTGTGCCTACTGTTAACAGAGCAGAACGCCTCCATCAATGTTCCACTGTAGGCTACCATATGAAATGCAGTACTGCATGTATTCAAACATTTCCCTACCATCACAAGTATAACCTTACCGATCACTGTAAGTCTTCAGGTTTTTGTATTCTGGCCGTACAGTGTGTGTGTGTGTGTGTGTGTGTGTGTGTGTGTGTGTGTGTGTGTGTGTGTGTGTGTGTGTGTGTGTGTGTGTGTGTGTGTGTGTGTGTGTGTGTGTGTGTGTGTGTGTGTGTGTGTGTGCGCGTGACATGATTAATGTGTGTGTGTGACATGAGTAATGAATCTATGTTCCTGTTCTGGACGTCACTATTATATGGAAACGAGCAGTGATACTACATGGCTTGTAGTTTTAGTAGCAGTGTACGGCAGGAGTAGGCCTACTCTGTAGGGTGTGATAAAGGTACCTATGTGGATGTACAGTCTTTAATGTGTATTATGGGGACTGTGTGTTTTTCGGGAAATTAGAGGGCAAATATTTTTTCACGGTAATGAGGGCATGTCATTACCGAGTAGCACATCAGTAACACACAGGCATATATGGAGACGTAACAAATAATTTCCACATAAAGAATCATGATTACATTTTAAGCTATGCATTATTTTTAGGAGACCTTTGTTTTATTAAAATGGCAGGAACTTACAGGTCAAGCCCTCGTTTTCCCCAACATCC
Organism: Lota lota; assembly: GCA_026745465.1. Lineage (NCBI taxonomy): Eukaryota > Metazoa > Chordata > Actinopteri > Gadiformes > Lotidae > Lota > Lota lota. The sequence continues at coordinate 403,913 of JACYXH010000472.1, read as the reverse complement.
CCCACATTGTTATCCAGCAGTGGTGTCGAAGTCCTTTAGCATTATAAAGACAAGACAATCAAAAACACCCAACATTTACGTTTCTATTTAATATTTACATGTACCGGCATACACAAGGTTTGAGAGTGGTCAGTTCCATGGCCATTGTATTTCATTATTTACAGACTGTTGAATGTAATGCTGTCTCAACGAAGACTGATAAACTAATACACTTTACACGACTTGCTTCTGTAAGCCCTCCACTGGGAATTGATCTGTATTGAGTCACTCCCCCCCCCCCCCCCCCAGCCCCAAACACAAAGAAAAGGAACGGTGTGTTACAAGAAAGTAATTTATTACACAAACCAAACCTAGTTTACAAATACAGTTTCCAGTCCTGTGCGTGTGTAGTCTAGTATGAACGAACCCACATTGTATATTTACAGACTTATGCATTCAGTTTTGTTTTTCCTGTTCCACTTTAACAAAAAAAATAAAAATACAATAAAAGCATAAAGGAATTTGTACACAACAAGGAGACTTACTTTCTTCCTTTTGTCTTTATTTGCCTAGTTTGAGTTCAAAATAAAATAAAAACCCATACAGCAATTGTGGTCCTAACCAAGTTCTAGACAAGCAGTAGTGGCCCGCCTTTATCCTTTCTGCCCAATACCAGCATTTGGCAGGGATGATTGATGGGTCTAACTAATTATTGTAAATCAGAAAAAAAAACAGCTAAAAAAATATAATTAAAATTAAAAACAATAAAGCAAAGACATTAGCAGTCCACAGTCTTCCACCTCCCAATCTTAAATACTGATAGACAACATATTAAAGATATATCTTCATTATTATTATTTTTTAAACATGAAAACAAGAGTAGGTTTCTAGAACTGTCCTCCACCTGGGCACAAGGCAGGAAGAACAGGACAAGGAGACAGCTCACAGGCGGTCTGTAGGTAAGGGGGAATTATGAATGAATCACATCTAGGAGTTTAGCTTCGGCAAAACCTGTGTGCTAGTTTGGTACGCAGGTCTGACAGCAAACCCAAACTGGTTTCAAACTCTACTTAATTCATGGCTTGGAATCAAATGTCCCCAACTAGGGAAACCTGAAAGGTCACATCAAAATGTCATTTTCATCGTATGCTAATGCAGGTTGGTTGGTATAGTCAACAAGTAAACCGACCAAGTACAATCAAAATGGAGCAATATATGGGTGGCAATTGTTCTGGACGTTAATACAAATGATAATTACTTAATGGATAGCAAACCAGCTATTATCCATTTTCCCTTCTACACAACCAGTAAAAAAATAAAAAGGTAGGAAAAAGACAACATAGTTCCTTAAAGGAAAACACAGGTCCCAGATGTCGCTGATGAGGTCATGGTGTGTGATCATGCTCATACATGTAAACATGCGTGTCTCCTGTCCTGGTTCTTCCTCCTGGTGGTGGTGGGGGAGTGGGCGTGTCGGGGCCCCAGGTGGAGCTGAGCACCAGCAGTCAACTTTGTGGAACAGGGAGAGCAGAGCCGACTGCCAACAGCATATATGGAGCAGGTTGCACCATGCAGGGTAGCACAGTTAACTGCAGTTTAGGGATGGAAAATGGTTGTTTTCCCCTCCCACCCGCTTTGTCTACTTGTTTACTTGCCAATCCAGGGGCAGTGAATTCCCCAAACCCAACCTCTGCCATCGTCACAGTTTTAACTTTCTTAACACGAATGTGACCTTAAAAACAGAACAGCAATTTTTTTTTTCTTTAAGAGGCTGGTTGGAAGGAATTTAAACCGCCAGTAGCCCAGGGACAATATACTACTGGTTTACAGTGGGTACCCATTAGCGGTGTGGCTCCGTCTCTCCCCCTCTGTCAAGAGTCTATACAGTCCCCCCCCCCCCCCCCCCCCCCCCCCCCCGTCGTCGTCCCCCCCAAGTGCTCAGGGGAAACCCAGGTCAAACCCCATGTCCAATATGTCAGCCATGTTACAGCGGAAGTCACTTTTCTTTAGCACTTTAGCCCCCCCCCCCTCCCATCATTCCCAAGTCCCCGCATGAGCCCCGGCCTGGCTTCACCAGCCCAGAGTCGACAAAGAGTCCAGCGGTGGTGGCATTTCTACAGCAGAAGACATTTATTGGGCTTCTTGCCGCGACGGGCCTGCAGGGCCGCCCTGGTGGCCATCTCGAACACCTCCCGCACGCCATCCTTGGTCTTGGCTGAGCACTCCATGTAGCCAAACGCTGCAATCTTATTGGCCATGTCCCGACCCTCTTCTGGCTTGACTGGCTCCTATTGGACAAAACAAGATACAGGGTAAATTCCCAATTCAGTCTTCAGATACATTATAGGGGGGGGTGTTGGTCATATGCAATATATATTAGTATCTTAACATTGAAAGGGTTAATCAAAATTGTCAGTGTTACATACAGTGGCAGTAAAATACACAAACAACAATGAGGATGCAGAAGGGTGATGGAAATCTATTTCAAGTTTTAATTGTATTCATGACTAATTCTGGGTAGCAACATTATAGGTTTTCAAACCAACACTTAACAGTCATCCCCAGACAGGACAGGGACGGCGCTTGGATCCTGCGTACCTGTTTCATTTTGGCCAGTTCCCGGCGGGTGTGGTCGTCGTTGCGTAGGTCCTTCTTGTTGCCCACCAGGATGATGGGAACGTTGGGGCAGAAGTGCTTCACCTCAGGGGTCCACTTCTCCGGGATGTTCTCTGTGTCGGAGGGAGAAGAGGGTGGTTACAGGAGAATCAAGTGGACCTTTCTCATCTCGTCGTCTGAAAAGAGATCCGCATGATCACAGTGCATTTCTGTGGCAACCATCTACGACCAAATAAGAGTGTGCAAGTAACAGAACTGGTTCATTTACATTAACAAATATAGGTTTTATTGCACTTTAAACTCTGGAAATGTTCTAATTTCCATGTTCATGTAAATATAATTGGCCAGCACAATTCTTAGGGCACTTAGGGTTGGAAGGAAACCCTTCCAACCATGATGATGAAAACTAAAATATTAAATTCCAACCGAGTGAGACTAATGCAGTGCAATACCTGATCCTAGAAGCAGGTTAAGGCCATGGAGGATATGAATACTTAATGATATAGAAGAGCAATTACATTCATCTTAAATTAGTTTATGGGCTGCAATTAGGCATTATATTAGGATAGAGTCCTCCAAGACAATATTACCAGATAAGCAGATTCATTCAACAGCACTTTAATCTGTACATTTACTCCATGACACATTAAGACCTTGATTTTGATTAATTTGTGCAGACTATTTCGGCTTGAACTTGAACTATAGTTTCCCATTTTTACGATGTTCATGTTTGCTTGCTGCCATTTACTCTTTGGTTGAGGTAAGAGAAGGATGACAAAAGCCTGTTTCCAAATAAGGAGATCCTTCTGTAAATCGGTCTCTCTGTCTTCTGATTGGTCAGCTAGAGAATCTACTGGTTCACGGCTGAGCAAACATTTCCATGAGATTACAAATGGCATATGGGGCAAAAAATTACCTAACCGTAAAAACAAAAACAAAGTGACCACTTTTTCTATTAAGATACAGACAGGGTTTATAATGTACAAAGTTATGTTTAACCTGAATTCTTACCGTTCTGTGCTAAGGAGATTTTATACAATTCTGCACAGTGCTATATGACAGAGTGTGTAAGTGTGTGTGCACAATGCAGTTCCTCTTTTAAGAGCTGAAGTCATATGTCATGAAACCGGAACACAGGCGTGTGTGTTCGCACAAGACACGGCCTCTAAACTCACATGGACAATAAACGACAGATTCAAATACACATGCTGCATGCAAATATGCCAGGGAGAAACAGTACCAGGGAGTGAATGCCGGGTTTCATATCAATACCCATCTTTGGGCCGACGATTTAGCCTTTTATTTGTTTGGAAAAGTAACATCCTCAGTAGGATGTTTTGGGGTGGTTTTTGCCCCAAATAGCTTAGTTTTAATTGGCAGTTGAACTACGCAAAACTAACAATTGTATTAAAACAAGTTACTGTAGCAACACACAAAAGCTGGTGAAACCGGTAATGTAGTGTTCCACTTCCAGAACACACCAACTATGGTGCTCAACTCCTTGTTAAAGGAGCACAGGAGGTAAAAGAGAGGGAGAGTGTGGGTGGGTGGGTTGGGGACTCACCCAGACTGTCAGGGCTGTCTATGGAGAAGCACATCAAGATGACATCTGTATCTGGGTAGGACAGGGGTCTGAGCCGGTCATAGTCCTCCTGTCCAGCTGTGTCCCACAGAGCCAATTCCACCTGACAAACATCAAGAAAAAATAGGGAGTGACAGACAGAAAGACAGACACAAAGAGACAGCAAGACAAAGAGGGAATGACAGACAGAAAAGGGGAAGATGTAAGATTAACAGCGTTTCCAATGCACCCCACTCGCCATCTTAAAATATACTTTTAGGCTAACTCACCATAGAAAACCTTGGTCTTCAAATCATACACACAACATGAGGGGGGACAGATTTAAACAAGAGGTCATTATCTCACTGAGGGACAGCAAGCTAAAGACGGAAACAGAAACCAGGACACTTGTGGTGTGGCACTCAGGCCCATAAAGAAAACTGCATGTCCCATATTCCCCATTTAATTCAGAAAGAGGTCGGGGCCTGTGGGCCGACAACACCAATGACTTTTGGGTAATGTAGTGAAATATCAGATTATTATCAGATTATAACGTACAGTGGGATCTGCCGTCTGCTACCAATTTGAGTGCTTCGATGTAAGGATTTTAAGCTGGTCACTTTGTTCTTGGTCAAAGGGGCTAAACCAGTCAGCCGCATCTGACAGCACTCCCAGGCCAAACTTCATTCCAGATTGGGCAGAAGTATGGGCAGGGCAGATGTCTACTTCTGATAATGAAGCACCTATGACGTGCTATCTTTACTTTGTATCCGACATAACTAGTTACATAGTTAAGGAAACGTAGTCGTGATAGACGAGGAACTTGGTAGATTAAAAAGGGATAGGTCACACAATAGACAAAACATCGCGCAATGGCTGGCCATTGGCTAACAACTATGGCGGACTCACCTGTTTGCTGTCCACTTCTATGTCGGCTACGTAGTTCTCAAACACGGTGGGCACGTAGACCTCGGGGAACTGGTCCTTACTGAAGACGATGAGCAGGCAGGTCTTGCCGCACGCTCCGTCCCCCACGATCACCAGCTTCTTACGGATGGCCGCCATGGCTGGGGAGGGGAGGAAGAGATGGGGAGGGTGAGTATAACCACCGGTAACAACACAGGAAGCACAAAGGACTCCGGCATGGACCACCGGTTGGGTGGAAGCAGCAGGAGACAGGAAGGTCAGGAGTGGACAATGTGATTACAACAGTCACGTGACTACCAGAGAACATAAGGACAAGACCATGGACTGGCCAAATTAGCTGATGCCAAAATGAATGGAAATGGGTTGTGGATGTTATGTCCTCCCAAACTGAGAGTGTGCCGCTTCTCAACAGGCCTAACAAATGAGGATGTAATAGAACATTGTCACTTTTGTAGGTCAGGTCCGACAGGCAACAACATGGAAGTATTGACTACTTCATGCTTCCAGGATGGATGATGCTGAAGAGTACTCGAGTATAAAAAAAATAAAACGAATCATTACTTTTTTTTCTCCGCGTTTTGGATAACTAAAAACAATTATTCCATTAGGAGAGGTTGTGTACCACTGAGCACATCGAAAGCCTAGTCATGTTTAATTATTGAGAATAATTAATGAATTCACGTGAACACTACCCCATGCGCAGCATCCTATTCACCTTCTCACAAGGGCAACCGCATTTGATAAGCCAATCTTAAGACTGCATGAAATAGCATTCAGAGCATATCCATATTGCCTAATAAAACAGGTCATTAGTGCCTGATAAACCACATTTTCTTGATGGTGAGGATCTGACTGGACTACTGTGTGTTAGCACCATGTTGGCATGATGTAGACTTTAACTGAGGTGGAGTGTACTTATTTTGATATTACTACAAGTTATTGTCAGACAAGCAAAATTCTGCCACCGTGGTAGTCCAAGTTTCAGATTCAGATGGAAATATTTATTTGAGAATGTTGTGTTGAATAGCTGAATAGTACGATGGTGGAAATGACGCTGAGCCAGCCCAGCTAACCATTTCAAGGTGTCTCTACGGTGATGACTCTGTGTTTCTGTGCAGCTCATTGTGATGCGTGGTTACAGGGAATACACGAAAATAGAAACTGATGTGAATGTTCCAGCGAGACGTCGGCCCGTGCGGTGGTAAATAGTTACAGCCCAGTGTCGTGCTCATGTGAGTGAGAGGGAGGTTACTCAACCAGCTGAAAAAAGGAGAAATGTGGAGTTGGAAGATGTGTGTGCGAATGTGCTTGTAGCTAGAGAATGATTGGGCTGATCGCCTTGCCTCATTGGTTGAGCTCAGTAGCGGGACAATGGTATGGCAACAGGAGGAATTGGTTCGAGGTACTGGTACTACTATTGAGTACGGCTTTTTACACACAGTACATGCAGATTGATCTATGAGATTTTCAATTCATTTATTAAATCACATAGTCCAGCATAATGATGTAAAAAATAATGGAAAACGCCCATTCCAAAATCCCAGAGGCGGAATGACCTGTCTGATAAGCATTCCTAAAGTAATTACTTTATAATGATCTCATACAGAGAAAGGTACAGGCTTATCTGAATTTTGAAGCCGTTTGGTATTTTACTTGATAAATGACTAATGGCAAAATTTGTATCAATGAATGATGAACGCTTCAGCATTGATTAAGGGCTTTGAGAATATCAAAGAGTTCAACATATGCCAGCAGGCAGTGAGATATAAGGACGGGGGAAATTGGGTCTAGTTTAGACGTGAGCGATGGGTCATGTTCTAGAGAACTGCCTGTGTGTGGTTTGCAAGTCTTATCGCAGAGCCCCACCCGGAAGAGTTGGCCATGGGGCTAAAGTTTATAGCCCCCCCTCACCCCAAAGAGCATGTGTTGACAAACTCTGGCCTGGCAACAAATCAAAGTCAACCTCAACAGACGGAGGAAAGGCCCTAGAACAGACGCCATTCAGACAAAACAAACAAGAAATGGCAAAGAATAGAGGCAGAAACAGGAAAGGCTCCATTAGCCACGAGTACATTGGTGCAGTACTTAAGTGTTATTTGTATAAACTCTGAAAAAATTCGGCAGGCGGGAGGGGTGCATGTGCGCGCGTGTGTGTGGGGGGGTTGCCATGGTTACCAAATCCGACAACCACAGGTTCAAATCAAAGACACAAACACAGTGGGGCTGGTCACAGAGCCCATGATTCACGACCATGTAGTCTTGGACACGGTAAGCCGAGCTGGGATTGACCCATGACCTCTGATGGGCCCAAACAGATGAGGGGCTCTGCACTTGCATTCCCAGAATGCCAGCGTGGCAGGGTAAGAACACAGAGTACATGAGGGTGGTGACCCAGCTGGCTTGTGAGCCAGGGAGTTTTGAGGATGGAATGAGAAGAATGCAAATGTATTTTCCCCTCAAGTGCTAAGGGACATGTTGGCAAACGCTTAAAGATTGTAGCACCAACGAGAACAGGTTTAACGTCTCTGAATAAGTTTCGTCAGTCCACAAAACTGTGGACACGTTTGTGGTGTATGATGCTTTTTCGTTACGTTTCAGCACAACTGCTGATGTTCCGATTCAGTCCCAAAAGGGATGAATCACTCACTGCACAACAAACCAGGAGTAGTTCTGAACAAAAAACAATATTCAATTATAAAATAATTTGTATCTGACGCCTGCATACATACGGCACCCAAACTCTAACCCCTCTTTTTGTTGCACTCTAGTTACAAACCCATGCCGTGGCTCTGAATTCACCGTGTCTGTAGTGTGTAAGGCATTCATTGTCTGCCTTGCGGAAGCAGGGAAATTAACATCCACAGCACAGATTTACCACATCTCACAGCCATGTCAGTGTGGAAAATTAACATTGACCGCTCGCTGCTAAACCTCAGACAGCGGTGGGGGATGCCGTCATCAGCTTTACGCAACGCCCACGCGAGTTAGCGTCTGTGACTATAGCGCTATTAGAGTGCGAATTATTCAACAGACTGAGCATGGGGACGTCTGGTCAAATTAGACACACCTGTATTGACCACAAAATGATCCAATTGGTCACTGTCAGTGTACACGTCCAATGTCAATTACATGTGCCAGTTGTGGATGACGTGGCGTTGCATTGCATTTGACAAGATCCGTTTCATTTGAGAGCATCTGGCACATTTGAGCAAAAGAACAATAGAAAAGTATAGCATGCGCCCATAAGATGTGCTCCCAGCACTTCACAGCATTAGATCTGACCTAATCCCTGTGGATAATAAATACCAGGCCACCTATGCACATCTCCGTTAACCCCCCTCAAATACCCTGTAGTTCTGGTGGGCCGCAAGTATGGCACAGTCCATTCCTACAGAGTTGATCCATCCCAGTTGTCCGGTTATAAAAGAAGTCTGCACATCAATTTGCAGCCAACAGTGGGCAGAGACTACAGAGATAAACAAGGGACAGTGTGTCAATAACGATAATACGGAACACCAAACAAGATAGGGAGCAGAAGAAACTGATGAGGAATTTAAGATAGAATAAAGATAAGAAGAATGAAGGAACAGGATTGAGGATGGAAGCGAAGGGAAAAATCACAAGGGGAGAAAGCCATCCTGTCAATGTGCTGATTTGATGCCTTTATCTGGCTAATTAAAAGAACAGAACAGAGGGTGAGCGTGATCGGTTGATAAAAGCAATGGCCCGGAGGCCGGTGATAATAAAGCAGACGAGACCTTCAATGGGAGAGGACACTCATTATGATGGCTCTGTCAATCTCCCTGTCAATTGCCCTTGCCAATGGAGGCATTTGATTTATGCCCTGGGTGTGAGCAGCGCATGAGCTGATTGTGTTTGAAAAGGTGATGGGTTTTTCTTTGATTCGTCGTTGCTGCTTCTACATCAGTTTGCTAGTCAGGGTTTATCTTGTAGTGTAACTATAGCACATTTCCCATCATGCTTATGTGCAGCATACAACACTTAAGCCAACAGTAGAGTATCTGGATAATAGCAACAGCTCAACCACTAAACAAAGGGTGTGTATTCCGTCTCGTACCATCCTGTGGTTGATCAACTTTGATATCTTGTTCTTTTAATGCTGATTTCATTTGAAAGTACTTTATACATTATTACATTAGAAGACTGTTTACTTTATCAATGTATAACAAACATGTACGGTTTTTGTAGATATACCAAAATGTAAGTGACACACAAGCACATTGTTCAAGTTGGCCTTAACACAAACCAAATAGCAATGACTTGGTCGTTCATCACAAATGATGAACAGGCTAAAATCAACAAATAGCTAATAAAAACAAATAAATACAAAAACACGTCAATGACTAATATCTTTGCTTGGTCAGCTTTACTAGATATGGGAAGTGGCTGGGGGCTTTTCAAGCAGCACAAGACACCATTTCCAGTTTGATGTTCTCTCTCATGTGGGCCTCTACTGTTTGGTGAGAGACCGTTTTAACCACCTAGCTACAGGGTGGGTCACCAGAAAGATGGCGTCATCACATCGGCAACAGATGGCTAGTGTGTCCGCAGTGGAAGAAAGGGTGGGTGGCCCCGATCCAAACTAAACAAGCCCGGCGGCACATAATGTACAGTACTGTTAGAAGAAACGAGGGGGCTTCAAACCGCCCTAGTTCAATATCTGACGTATAAGAAAATAAATATCAAATTTCTTGCTACGCTATTATTGGAACTTTTAACATGAGGATGCATATATAAAAAGGCACGATCTGTAGAGTTTATTCTGTCACTTAAAATAAGTACAACGGCTAAGGCAATAATGTAACGATAGGCTAATTATATATAGACTCTGCTTTGGAAGAGTAGTGTGGTGGACGACAGTAGTCAGGGAGAATAGGCGTTATTGTTGAAAACGTTATTGTTTAGTAACGTTGGGTCTTTAATTGGGTCTAAATTCGTGTTTTACTTTAGAAAAACATAACTTTCATAAAACCTAAAGACCTCTTTAAAAACACCAAACGCCGGTTAAGATTTGACGAAACGAAGCGATGTATTCACAGCACAACACTTGAGTCTATATCAAGGCAGTAGCGAGTCTACGGTCGCACACCAAGTGCGGAAGCGGTGTTGGAACCGAGGTTGGTTCGGGCTAACTTGACTGGCTTATCGCGTTAGCGTTTAGCATCGCTAGCATTCGACTGTTTAGCACCGCGGACAACTTTACAGTGATTCCCAAAATCCACCCATGAACCAGGCATTAGTAGAAATAACTATTCTTTCCCCACCCCCCATGTGAAGTATTTGAAAAGTAGTTCACCTGAAGTCTTTAGGTCAAGGAGTCCGGTATTCCAGCGTTGGGTCGCTCTGCCGATCACTCCAGTCGCAACTCCTTGAGTCTCAAACCGATACAATGAACTACAACACGGGTGCGCGCCGGAAGGGTATGTAGTGGAGGGGGAGGGGTGTCGAGGACGAGCATGAGCCACACCTGCGCGGGCACGCCGAGTGAAGTGAGTCGTTCACTGTTGGTCTATTCATGTGTGGAGATGTGCTTTTGAGAGTAAATTTGAGTCCAAAAACATCGTCTACTTTTACGAGGTGAATGTCATTCAAAGATGACGAACCAAACGTTACATAGCAATTCGAAAACATAAATGTTACTAGAAACATTACATTACATATTGCCTTTGAATGGTTGAAAAGAAAAGGGTGACCCAATACATTACACTGTTTACACCAACAGCATGGTCTAATACCCTATCAAGAACCAAATCTAGACAGACAAGGTGTAATTTATATACAATACGTGCAATGTGGGTTCTGTATTAATAATAGTAGAGCCATTAAAGGCATGCTATACATATAAAAAGCAAATGTGGCTTTATTACAATTTACATATCTGACCCAAATGCATTATATGCATATTTTAGAGAAATGAGATGACAACTACAGTGAGTTTTCCAGACCTACTACTCCCCCTGGCGGTCATTTCTAGTAGCAGACCAGTACTTAAACAATTACGCATACTGGACCTAAAGACCGTCTCCATAAAGATAAGAAAGCGCATTAAACCGCTATTTTCTTATATAATGTTTACAATATACAAACATTGTATTTTATTATGCCGGTTTTCATGTTATTATTCACCGCATGTTCAGTGCAAACAGTCAACACCAACAATTCTTCATCTATGGATTTCTCATATAAATTTTATTGATTGGCGACATCCTAAACAACATTGGATTAGAAACTCGGGGGAAAGCCATCTCAAGTTTAAAAAGAATCCATTTGCTCAACAACGCAGTCGGCAACAGCGACTTGCTGCCCGGGCTTCCTTTCATTGGACCGCTAGCATAAGAGACGACAACCACAAACATCTTGGCAGAGAGAGACGGCAGGGTTCTCTCCATCATTATCATCATCTTCCACCGAGAGATTAGCAGCGCGTGTCGGGCATAGAATACATTTCAGGAAAGGAAAACAATTAAATACAAATAAAGTCTGAATAAACCCACCACCACTCTCTCCCTATACAAACAAACCGCTTACACGCTAAGCACACAGCGTTGAGGGAAGAGGCGTGGACGTTCAAGAGAGCCGACAGGACTTTTGACAGAGGTGTGGGAGCGACATCTTTGCAGATATTTCTTTTCGCACCAGGAATTGACAAAATAAAAAACACCCAGCACAGTATTATGTGTGTACACATGAACAGAAAACCACATCGGATTATTTTTGTGGGTTGAATACCTGTATTTTGTTTATAGTAGTGGATATCCAGCCTGCGCTCTGTGGAGTCTGTGCTTCTACTTTCCTTCAGAAGAAAGACAAGAAAAGTGATTCCATCAGTCTAAAAGATAAATTGCTTTTGTCAGAGCTCATGGCTCAAACAAGCTGTGGGCTTTCTTTACTTTCATTGTCATCATAAAGAGACGCAGTGCATCTTATCACCACGGGGAAATAAAGCCAACCACTGATAGAAACAGGGACAACAGAAAACGAAAACAAAACCGTATTAATCATAGTCCTGGGAAAATAATTTCTCAATATGATCAATAGTGCACATAGGTCTGTACACCTGCGGTACACAGAATGTTGCTTTGTGTGTTACATCTTTTACATTAAGCTTTAGATGGAGAAGTGTTGAAAGATCACCTAAAAACAAAATGGAGATGGTGAGATATTTAGGCAACCGCTTAACTGTGGTGCCCAGTAGCTGTTGAGCCACAAAAACGCAGTTGCTCAATCCGGTTGTGGCAGGTGGGATCCAGTCCAGAGTTTCTTTGACACCACTAGAACCTCTTTGGGTCGGACCCAGATGACAGACCACAGTCAATAAACACAAGCTGCTGGCCTGTAGTAGTCCAATGCCTGGTTTTGTGTATCCAGGCTTCTGGTTCACATCGGATGCTTAATCCGTTTTATAAGGAGCTTTTTCTCTAAACGTAGAACTCCATCCACACTTACGCAAACCAAAACCAAATACCTTCCAGCAGCCTCTTTACTCCGTTAGCGATAACGAGAGAAACGGAAACGCTCAAAACGAAAGCTTAAGAATATCTGGTAATTAAACACATGTTTTGTGTACAGCTGGAAATCTGAAATTCAGAGTCTGTTATTGGCTGGCACTGGGAAAAAAAAGTATATAAAAAAAAAAGCTGTCTAACCATTTAGTCATTTATTTGAAAATGGGAGCGAAAGAGGAGAGCGATGTTGCATTCATTTTCTGGTTGGTTCGGGGCCGTACGCAGGGAGGAGATTGCAGACGGGTCTGTGATGGCAGACAGGATAGTGGGCCAGAAAACAACACATTGACCCTCCCCACCCATCTATGTCGCCACACACAAGTAAACAGTGTTTCTAGTTCACTGGGGGGCATTCATAGCCAAAACGGTTAGGTCGGACCACTTGGGCTTGCGCTAGTGTGTGTTCATGTATGCATGTGCTTGTGTGTGTAATCCCCGCGTGCAGGTGAACGAGTCACAGACAGGGGCGTGTTCCAATAGGTGGTTACTAGTATTCAGTCATTGTCTCTCATCATATAGTATAAATATCCTCTTCAAAAGCATTAGCGAGTCCGTTCGAGGGCGCCGGTGTGTGTGTGTGTGTGAACGGTTACGATCTGGAGTGCGCGTCTTCAAAGCTAATGATGCTGGACTCTGGGTGCTGGACGCCTGCCTGGGACGCCCCCCCGGTTAGGGAGGTGGAGGACGAAGAGAGGCTTCCGCCGGCTCCTCCTCCTCCTGCCCCTAGCCCCGGCTTGGTGACGGAGGAGGGGTCCCGTCCTCCGCCCAGGAGCGGCTGGGTGTCTGTGCGGACCTCGTCTTCCTCGTCATCTTCCTCGTCGTCCATGCTGGGCCAGGCCGACTGGTCCTCCACGCGCTTCAGACGCTCATTCAGGGCCTTCAGCGCCAGCTGTCTGTAAGGGAGCAGAGACAGAGAGAGGCGAATGTCAGGTGGATCTCGCCATGGAATAAAAAACATTTTGCCACAAAGGCCCCCTGAGGTCATACAAAACCCTGCAGGCCCCTCATGAGCAACCTGGGTCAAAGCAATTATCTCTCCCGGTCTGCCCCGTGCCAGTTAGGACAGGCACCTCTTCTGCATAATCCCGACATCCCTCCTAGTGCTCTAGTGACATGGGAATGGGAGGGTGGAGGGGTTCCAGCTGGCATACAGGCAAAAAAAATAAATGCTCTGGACTTCTGTTTCAGCTCCCATGGGGTAACAAAGACCAGAGTGAGACGGTAGACATGCCAATTAGGAGCGGGAGAGAAGACTTCCTCCTTGTGGGAGATCTGGATAGCTGATGGTAACGCTGCCTTTCAGATCGACCTGTATTTCTACTCGGGATTCAAGTAATTTGATCCAAGTGTGTTGTTTCAAAGTCATGTACATCATATGTGTTTCTACTGTGTTCATATTTATATAAACGACACATGAATAGGTCGCCTTTTTCGAACACGTTTACAAGAATATATTGCTGCATCCAAGACAAAATTTGCCGTTAACATTATGCTTAGAGGGTGTCTAAGGAAACAAGATCAAGTCCACAGCGTGGCAGAGTTAAGTTGCTAATAAGCTTACATCCCCTATCAATTGATGGGGTGTGAGGTCTGGAGTGAGAGAGTGAGAGATTATGTGTGGGGCAGATACAGAGCGAGAGAGAGAAATGTATGTCAGCCTGGAACTGTTTGTTGGCTTAACAATGGATGACGGAGAGGAGATGACGGACAACCTCACCAAACACAAACACAGACACCCACACACGTAACTAAGAAGTCACTTATTGGTGCTTGCAATATCACTGTACATGCAATCACGACCAAAACACAAATTGGTGCATTTTCTAACCAATGAACACACACAACACAATGAAGGAACCAATAAAACAGACCTCAGTGAAACTGCGCAAAATTGACAGCATGATCTGCATTAAGAGTCAAGTTAACCACAAACAAGTTAATATAACTAATATAGCTACTTGTGTGACAACACTGCAGCTCTCAATCTCTCGCTCACTCTCTGCACCACTCTCTCCCTCACACTTTCACATACTCACTCCCTCCCTCACACTCACTCACTCTCTACCCACTTCTCACCCCATACACTCTTTCATATTCTCTCCCATACTCTATCCCTCTCAAACTCTCTCTCCATCACACACTCTCTCCCCCTCACACTCCCTCCTTCTCACTCACTCTTCCTCTCCCCCCCTCAGCCGCCCCCCCGCCCCCCCCCCCCCCCCCCCCCCCCCCCCACCACTCACCGTCTCCTCTCGGCATCCTGGGGGTCCGTGCCCGGCAGGCTGATGGTGATGGAGGAGGGTGCACCCACGTCATAGCGCTTCACCATCTTGCGGCACACCTTGACCTTGACCAGCACGGCGTGCACCAGCCCGGCCAGCAGCCCCACCGCCGGCTGCAGGACCTCGGGGAAGAAGCTGGCGAAGGCAAAGTGGTCCGACATGTCCCCCCGGCCGCGGCTGTGGCGCTGGTAGAAGCGCAGGTAGACCCAGCCCGACAGGGCGCCGTAGGTGTAGGAGGCCAGCGGGGCGGCGTCCTCCAGCAGCCCCGAGAGACGCAGCATGGCCAGCAGGAGGAGGACCAGCGCCGGGGCCGCCTTCAGTCTCACCTGGGGGGGTTGGAGGAATACAAAAATATATTTATATAAAACATTCATGCTCCAGTGATCCACAACGGGCCGTATTCACCTTGTGGCCATCTTGGTTCTTAACGCTAGCAGGGTGAGGGAACTGAAGTCGTCGAACCCCCCCCCCCCCCCCCCCACCCCGGCCCAGCTAGTGTTTAGAACCATGATGGAACCAAGATAGCCGCTAGGTGAACACCAGAACATATAAAACAACACAAGATCCGTGTTTAACTTTTACCAGGGCGATTTAGCTGCACTTTTCTTTGATCTTGATTACACCGATTTACAATGTCATCCAATGACATTCCAGCATTGCTAAGCAAGTGGGGGAGACAATAAATGGCTCGGATTACTTCGGAATAATAGTCTTCCCACTGCTATTGTGAGGCTTGTACTCTCGAATGTGCTCCACAAAACGATGTACTATGTTGCGAAAGCCCTAGATTTCAGCTTTTTGTTTGTAGTACTGCATGAAAGAAATGACAACCTAAACTGTACTTACAAGATCATGTCTGTGCACTGGCCTGAGTGAGCCTTTAACTTTATTTGAATTTGTTAATCAAGTGACTTATTTGCATTTCCACAAACTGACATTTGTGGTTTGGTCCACTAAAACATGGAACGTTGCTTCCACCCAATAGGCTTCCCTGTCAAAAACCTTGAGGGGACAACTTGGTATGTTATTAATTATTATGTATGCAAGTACGTTCATCCGGTTTCTGAAACCAGTGGGGTTTTGTTTCACACAGTGCACCATTGTAGTCAGTCATGACTGTACTTGGACGCAACTGAATGGACGATCGATAGACCAACCTACCAGGCTACCAGTTGGACTGTGCCAACTGGTAAGCTGACCTTCCTCATACACCTGGGTGGACACTCCCACATGTGATATCACTGTTAGGCTATAGGGTATATTTTGTAATGGCTTTTGATGGCCATTCTAACTATTTGAAGCAGGCTTCACCTCTCTTGACCCACCGACAGTCTCTGGACATTGGCCATATTCAGGTATAATCCCCTTGGAATTCAGGATGTTAGTAGTACAAACACCCTAACAACTACACTATCTTGTAATAACAATGACAGTGTAATAGTGTACACAAAGGGCCGACCAGACAGATAGTCAGACGGAAAACCACCATGCTCTGTTGGGTTTCATCCTCCATTGATACAGTTCCTAGTCACGGTAGCTACGGCGACTCACCTGTGGCACTCTGAGAACGGTGGTGTCGCCCATTGTCTGCTTCAGTGCCACCAGCACCCCTCCCAGGAAGGCAGCCGCACCGTGGACGCGCACCGCAAAGAGGAAGCCCAGGTCAAAGGTCGCAACGTAGGTGAGGAGGTACGAGAGACCGGCCAGCACGCCGGCGGAGATGTTGACCACGGCGAAGAAGATCAGGAGCTCGAGCGCGCCCCACAGTGGTTCCAGCAGGCGCCCGCAGGCCATGATGGTGCCTACGCTGACCACCACGCCCCATATGTGCTCCTCCACCAGCCCGTGAGTCGCAAGAGTCCAGACCCAGAAATTAGGAGGGAAGAGGTATCCCGGGGTCACACCAAGGGCGTACGGGGTGTCCACAGCCCATGACAGAAGGTAGAGGAGGAGCACCACCGCACTGATGGTTTTCACCACCACGCTTGTGCTGGCCAGGGCGCCCAGGAAGTGTTGTCGTGCTACGGGCAGGTAGCGATTCATTGTGTGTTTGGGTTGTTCGGAGCTTGGTTCAGAAAAAGCAGAGCAGTTGTCTTTTGTATGTCAGAGGCGAAACACTATTACGTGTGACTAATGACGGCATCAAAGTAAAAGTTCCCCTTTTGGACTTCATTAGCCTCACGGTCTTGTAGATTATCTTACTTTTTTTCTCTCCAGTTTAGCCAGGGTTTGGCATTCTAATGGGGCGAGTTATTGAGCATAACTCAATGCTGAATTGACAGCTGTGTGGTGCTACTACCGCGTTGCAAGTTCACTTAAGTGAGAATTACAAACACGGGTCTACACTTAAAATGCAAACACAGACATTCAAAGCTAAACAAATCCACCAACCCCCCGTGGACGGTGTCTGGTTAGCGCGGACACCTAGCTAGCTAGCTTCTGGTAGCTGTCAACACAGGAACACACTGACATTCAATAGTCAAATGGATTCAGTGTTACTTTGGATTTTTAGCACTTTTTAACACTGGTCATCGACCAAACTAAATGACCAATACTCATGTAATCCTTTGGCGTTATCCCGGCCCGAAGTCCACTGGTGGAGCCCGAAGGTTTCCAGAAGCTAGCAACAGGCCTTCAAAACAATGTATCAGCGTCTCGGGAAATCCTTACAGTCATCGTACGACGAATTCGATTCTCGTCAACGGATCGCGTTTACGTTGTGGACATTTTTGCTTTTTTTAATAGGCGATCGCACGAATACAAAAATATTAATATCGTCTCGTGTGGCACTGTTAAGAGAAATCGCACACTACTGAACACAAACTCACTTGCGCTATCTGCCACCGTCATCAACAATCAGGTGGCCGAACCCCGTCGAGTCACGCAGGGCTTTTTGCACCTGTGTATGCCGGGAAACGTAGTTTTCACCCTACGTCCCGTTAATTTCTCTCATGTATGTATAATAATAAAAGTAAAATATGAAAATAAAAATTATGATAATAATAGTAACATGGATATAATATATTGTTATGGAATAACAAATAATCTCCCTTTTTCAGCTTTGTTAGTTTATTTATATGGGTTTGAACGTGTGTGTTATTATTAGATGTATGAACCATGGTGTGTAGCACTTCAAATAGTCATAGTTAGGCCAATTGGTTAGATAGGTCTTACTAGACTCGAATCCCAATCCCATGTAGAAAAAATATGATTTCAAATCTCACACACAAACTTTATCTCAGACATGTCGATGTTATTGCCACAACGAATTTGAAATATCATACTTAATTTACATAACATGTGATTAAGAAAACAGACAAACAACAAAAGACCACAAAACATTGCAAGACCAACACAACATCAACATGATAGAAGTAGCAGATAGACACTACACATTCAAACACACAGATACAGAAAGTTGTGCATCATATTGCATGCTATGGTTTTGTTATTACTACACTATTACAGTAGGCTGTTGTGCACATTCAAATGTATAGAAAATGTGTAGGGCTTCTCATTTTGCCATTTGTTGTAAAAGTCTACGTTCTACAACCCCATGCAACATGTTTAGAAACGTAGAAAAGTCCCCGAAATGCGCCTTTTGGTAAATTCAGGGACTATAACTTTATAAATATGTATATTTAGAACTCACTTAATTTTCAAAGGAGGTTTCTAACAGTTCAATAGCCTCTCTTAACCTATAGTTGGAGTATCTCAAACTCCAATTGTGCCAGTTTTGTAAAGAAAATGATTGGTTTTAGGATTGATTCTTCATTCCAGATCAACTCATGTGAATAAGTGACATGGGCCAAATCTGGACTCTCTGGACCAGACCAAATCCATCAGGAGGTGCATGAATGTGAAATATATGGAAGTCAAAAATAGCCTACTACAGGCTTTAAATGGGAAGCTTTGCTAAAACTTGTACTGATAGGCACGCAACTCTCAACAGGTTGATGTAGTACAAGATGTGTGTGTGCCTGTGTTGTTTTAATCTAAATCCAAACATGACTTTTTCCATGGCCACAAATGGGAAAATATTGACCGGGGGCTATTTTTGTCATGCAGTAACATGCTGATGGAAAACATGTCCAGGTTTATGGAAACTACAACATTTTTCAAAAGCCATTTTATTTGGCTCCTAGTATCTGTATGTGTGTGTGTGTGTGTGTGTGTGTGTGTGTGTGTGTGTGTGTGTGTGTGTGTGTGTGTGTGTGTGTGTGTGTGTTTGTCTAACATTTGCAGATGTTAGCTACTACCACTCAAAATACCAGTACCAAAATAATTCAGAACATATTTCCTTTTATTTACAAAAGCCATTCGATGTCATACACATCCATTCCTCAACTGAACATGCTATGAATGGTGGCAGCCTTCACACAGAGCATCTTCAAACTTCCTCAACTAAAAATGGAATTAAGACAGGCTGCGCAGCTTCGTCCGCTGAATGGATCAATATAAATAAATATGTAAAATTCAAGTAAAAAGCTGTGAGAAAAATAATGTGTTGTTGGTTCTGTAACCACTGAGCTGGCAACCACACAGTTGTTCCTCACACTGGGAAACCTCCATGTGTATCATTTTTAGTTGAGTTGGTTGTTGCTTTATCCTTCACCATAGTGATTAAGGCCCACATTCAAGATGAGATGGTGAAATGTACTACGAAGCAAATAACTGGATGATCTTAAGTTTCGTAAACAAACAAGTTTGTTTGCCGTGATTACATTTAGTCTGTTCTTTAATTTGTTCACATGCACTTGATGAGTGAAAGAGTAGAATTCTTTATATATGTAGAGTTGTTGATACATATAATTTTTGTTTTAACAACATAACCACAATATAAGAGTACTTTTTTCTCTGTGTATATTGCAATGGAAGAAAATGGGTGAAGACAGAAAATAATAATAATAACAGCGGTGTTATTCTGTATCTGGTATAATTAAAATAAACCTATTCAATTTCAATACCCTCACCAGATTAATAAGAATCAAAATGGTGCCCAATTCACATAGTCAAAGAAGGGTATATTTAAATGTACATTGGTTAAAAGATGCTAATGAGTTCATGAGTTTACATTCTATTATGAGGTGTTGAGGGAATGGTTGGGCCGCGTGCTTGTTTCACATGCAACATCGTCAACGAGGAAAATCCAAAGCATCAACCGCAGCAATAGCAAAGACGAGAAACAAAGTACAAAAATACAAAAATACGAATTAATAAATATGCAATAATCATGATACAGCATACAGCATGAGCAAATAAATTAATTTGGTAAATTCAGACATTGGAGAAAACAGGTAAACTCACATTTCAGTACATATCTCATGAATTCTAAATGAAAAAAAAGAGAGGGAAAATAGGAAATGTTTGTTTTTCTGCCCCAACAAGTTTATGCTTTGAGAAAACAGGAGCCAGGAATATAAAGGGCCCATAATGAACCAGGATTGTTGCAGTTTTCCCCATATAATATCTCCCTTGTAGTAACTAG
Organism: Lota lota; assembly: GCA_026745465.1. Classification (NCBI taxonomy): domain Eukaryota; kingdom Metazoa; phylum Chordata; class Actinopteri; order Gadiformes; family Lotidae; genus Lota; species Lota lota. The sequence goes on along the minus strand of JACYXH010000472.1, from coordinate 383,534 downwards.
ATATGCTTGTACCTCTACTAACTCCCAGTAACATCACAACTGCCACCATAACCCACTCTACAACGTTAATTATGCAGAGTAAACAGTAAAACATGCAGGTGTACAGGAATACCTGTGACTTAGTTAAGAAAAATAAACAGTATTTTACTGAGCGACTTCTTTTGCTCCTGTGTGATTACAACTGGTTTGCTCCTGTATTCTGTTAATAACATGGTTATTTGGTCTGCAGAGTTACATGCCTCTTCGTAGGAGCATTCAGATTAATTTATGCTTTTTCAGTCTGACTACTTCCTTAAATATAACTATTTTGGTTTGATTTTCACAAATGATGAGATGAGCAAAGAAATCCAAAATACCAACAAGAAAACCAAAACAAAATGCACAGACTGACTATACTAAACTATTCATAGATACCTGAATAAACAGATGATGTACAGTAACACACATGTCCTTTTGTTTTTCTCTTTAGAACATTAAAAACATGCAACACAGTCACAAAGCATGTCTGGGTGAAGGGATGCGAATTATGGATTTCTTTAGGGTATGAATTGATGACTTTAGGCTTTCCGTGTGTTATGCATCATTATTGGTATAGGCTACAGCAAAATTACGGGTGAGATTCACTATGTGTCTCTCACGGCATCTGCATCCTCACAGTTCACATTCAGAATGATCGAGGCAAAGGTCAAGGCATTTGTTTATTGGCTGATGCCTCTGCTATAAAGGACGTAGCCGCACAGGTACTCCGTTTGACTTCACGGTCACCTCACTTTCTTAATCATCATTAGGCAATTACATTTTTTTTTGTAAAAAAAGATTTTATAAATATACAAAATAAAGGAAACAAAAAATAATCTGATCTTCCCGAGTCTGACGCCGTAATAGAGGATGTGTTTTAAAAGGCCAGGCTTAAAGGTGTTTAAATAGGTTTACATTCGAAAATGAAGAGTTTTAAGGTAGGCTACATGGATTCCTCAGCCCAAAGCCCTTTTAACTGTTATGGCTAAACAACTTGAGCCATCTGCCCACAAATAACACAAGAAACAATACGCCTGTCGTGGCAGTGCATTCATATATGCAATCGAATGGCATTAAAAATTTACTTCAACTTCAATAATTTTTTCAACCTGCGTTTTTAAGATCGAAGAAATATTGAGAATCTACACTTGACAGTCACCAAACAAAACCATGTAACCATGTGTTAGATATATCACCACTAAACAGACATTACTACAGGCTAACCACAGAACTGTAAAACGTTTTCATAAATCACTACATCAGTTATTTTTATAGAGCCATTTAGCGAACCATCAGCACTACTGTTTTCATAGACTCAGAACTTCCAAACTCAACAGCACATCTAGTGGCCATTTGCTGGCACTACAGGTCAACACTCCGCAGTAGTCAGTCCAGTGATTCAGACCCTTCAACAGGACACATTTTGGAAGCTCAAAGTGTCCCCTTTTCTTCCATCTCTGCAGTGATCCATTCCATCTTCTTGTTTTGATTTTCCTTTCGCTGTGATAATCAGCATTGTGACCAGATAGTCATTCTCCTGGTAAAGGAGACGAATCACTATCATGGGTAAGCAAGGACCTCTCTTACCTTAATCTCAAGATGTTATGGATTTTGGCTCCATTTTTCAGCTGCCAACCCCGTGATTCCTTGCTAAAAGCAGATAGGAAATGCCTCCTATTTAATAAATGCTTCAAATCAACCAAAGACCAATGTCATGTGACCAGTCACTGTCCAATCACCTCGATGACATCATTATTATCATTGTCTTCGGCGCTACCCGTGGCACTAAGATTCCCGCCATTTTTAACCAGCACTGTGCCCCGATGGCTGCTGAAATTGGCGGAGGGAGAGGAGGGGGAAAGGGAAGATGAGGAAGAGCTTGAGGCGCTGCTGGGAGGGTACTTGGAGAGGAAGCTGGATCCGGCCGGGCCAGGGGTGGCAGCTGAGCCGGGTAGCCCACCGGGGTACATCGCTCCTGGGTAAAGGCTGGCCAGGGACTGGGTGTAGGACAGGGGGTAGCCTGGAGGGAGCATCCCAGCCATGCCAGCCATGCTGGGGTTCATCATGAACTGAGGCAAGGCGCTAACAGCAGAAGTTGCTGTTTCCACTGACGGCGAAAAGGACACTGACGATGTAGAGCAGATGACGGTGTCAGAGCTGGAAATGGATAAGGCAGAGGAACATGGCACTGTCCCAGCACTGCCTAAACCAAACATCTCAGGGTGCATCATGCAGGGTTCCCCTAATTGTCCGAGGAGATGCTGAAAGTAGGGGGAGTTTGTCCCCATGAGAAATGGGTGGCCCATGGACCCACTTAGCAAGGCTGGGTTGAGGCCTAGTTGAGGGATCCCATAGCCTCCTGAGAAGGGGAAACCTTGGGCAGCCATCGAGGCTGAAGAATGCTTGTCTGGGACAGGCAGCTGGCTGGTTCGCTTATCCACCGGCAGGGTTGTGGACTTTCGTTTGCTGCTTGTTCTGAGGTCTTGACCCGTAGAGGCATCCATGCTAGGCTGTGCATTAGCCAAGGAGGCATTCGAGTGATTGTTAAGCATGCTAACCTTTGTAGTGGCAATGACGCCATTGTTGTCGTTGGTTTTAGCTTCTTTGGTGCTAGCCAGGTTGGTGCTAGCGGACGAGCCAGAGTCTGGCGCCATCTCCTGGGGGCCTGTGGTGCCTACAGCTGGTTCCTGAGCACTGAGCCCCAGGCCAACCGCATAGCGCTGCAATTCACGGATGATATCCTGGCCGTCTGGCGAGACTGGGGGGACTTCCGGCTTTGTGTTAGGTGACACCCAGCCATTACTGCCATTGGTCGATACTTCCTCTGGTGGCTTTCGGGCATCTGACCAAAATACAAATAATTAAACATTAAACTGTTAAAAATGTTTGTGTTTTTATAAAGTCCTCCTGGCTACAGCACACCAGGTCACCTCCAGTATGCAGTAATTGTATTCGAGGGCTGGAAATCTTTTAACCTCTCCATTTCAAAGATCTACCTTTAGCTGGAGATGTAGAGAGGTCTTCAGTTGCCTTGATCTTGTTAGCAGCCCTGATGGCGAAGATGCGACCATCGCTGGTACGGATGTACGCACCTGAGACAACGGAACAGAGTGAAGAATGTTTGCTTGTGTCAAGAAACACACTATCATTTTGTTTTGTATTTTTATATCCTTGTAATCCAATGACCAGCAGCCACTCTGTATCTGTATTTTCATTTCTAAAGTTACGTACGTAGACTTGAATCAATCTTTCATTTTAAATAAATATTAAAATATTTTTATTAATGCCATATTTCAAATGTAGAATGCTTACCTTTGGTGCCCCTGATGACGTGAATGCTTTCCCCGGCGCTAATCCGAGCCTGGACGTTTGCAGAGCTGTTTGTTCCAGGAATGACAATGTCTAAAAGAAAACAGAGAGATCGTATGAGAAGATGTACTGAACTGAACCTGGAACTAACCAACAAATATGGTCTAGTGCAGCGGTTCCTAACCACCAACCTCCTCCTTTAGGCAAACCACTTATCAAGACTATTGTCAAGGCCTTACGAGGACCACTTCATATGCTCATATGGTAAAAAAAATTATGAATAAACCCGATTGGAATGGTGTTCACAACTGATGTCACACACAAAACGCCACAATTAACAGAAAATCATCCGTGTCATTGGAAAGAATAACTAGAACAATATTACATTTACCAAAAATATTGATATTTTCTTTTATTTTCAACTATCTATATATATATAGATAATTGAAAATAAATAAATAAGTAAATTATTGCCAGTTTATCTATTTTTATTTTAAGTTTCCCACTGACCACCTGCAGTACCCTTGCTGTCCACAGGTTGGGAAAGATGGGGCTATTGCACACAGTGTTTCAGACAAGAATAACCTACCAGTGGTTGTGACGATCTTCTGTACGAACACCCCAGCCTTATGTAAGTAATTGATGGGGAAGCCTGCGAGGCTGCACTCAGACGTGTCAGTGGTTGTGGTGTCAGCTGATGCCTGGCGAGGCATTATGGGAGTTGGAGTCGACTGGATCGGCTGCACGTTAGCCACGGGTTTCTCCTCCATGCGGGGTGGGGGGCGCCTGAGCAGGGAGGGGGGAGTCAGATGACATCATCACTAGAATCCTATCACTCCTCATCATTAGCAGCAGTAGTAGTGTGGACACAATATTGCAGTACTCTACTGACTACTTCATTTTCCTGCACACGTGTCTTCTTTTTTTGCTTTTTCAACGAATTTCAACAACTATGAAAAATAATGCTTCTAAAATAAATGGCCTAACCTAGCTGTAATAACATGCATCTAAATAAAAATTCACTGTATGTTGCTTCGGATAAAGGTCTCGCTCTTGCTCGGACTTGGGTAAGGAGGTGACTGACCAGTTCCTCTGGCTGAAGGCCGGTATGTTTGTGAGGCTCTGGTCGCTCGCAGGGTAGTAGTGGGCATAGGAGGGCCGGGTGTAGGGCACGGAGGCACGCTTCTCCTCCTCATAGCCCTTCCTAGCGGCTTTCTTTTCCGCTGCGCTCAGCTTCATTTCCCTGCGATCCATCAGCAGGGACTCATGGGGGAAGGGGTGCTGAGGGAAAGGGATGGGGGAAGAGAGAGGGATGGAATGAGAGAGGGATGGTAGGAGAGTGGGATGGAAGGAGAGAGGGATGGGGAAGAGAGAGGGATGGGGACAGAGAGAGGGATGGAAGTAGAGAGGGATGGAAGGAGAGTGGGATGGAAGGAGAGAGGGATGGGGAAGAGAGAGGGATGGGGACAGAGAGAGGGATGGAAGGAGAGAGGGATGGAATGAGAGAGGGATGGGGAAGGGAGAGGGATGGAAGGAGAGAGGGATGGAAGGAGAGAGGGATGGGGACAGAGAGGGATGGAAGGAGAGAAGGATGGAAGGAGAGAGGGATGGGAACAGAGAGAGGGATAGAAGAAGAGAGGGATGGAGAGATAGGTAGAGGTGGCAAAGAGAGAAGGCAGAGTGAGTCAAAGTTGTTTTGTGATCTCTAAATTTGCTTGTTTTTGGGGTGACATTTGTTATGAACTTGGGGTAGAGACTTAGAGATGGTTCAAATAATGATGTGTGTGTGTTTGTATGTAGCTATGTGTGCGTCTCCACCTACCTTGGTTATGAGGTGGGGGTAGATGTGCAGGACCTTGCAGAGGACCGCCTCCAGCTGCAGCCGCGGGACACCATGGAGGCGGGCCGGCTCAGGCTCCTCCCCCACAAAGTGGAGGAGCGACTCCACCTCCCTCCTGGTGAAGTTCAGCATGGGGTTCAGGTCGTCCACCACCCGGTCTGACGGGGGGAGGGAGGGGGAAAAGAAAGAAAGAAAGAAAGAAAGAAAGAAAGAAAGAAAGAAAGAAAGAAAGAGAGAGAGAGAGAGAAAGAGAGAGAGAGAGACAGGGAGGGATTAGAGTGAGTTGTATGTGAGTTAGAAATGACAATGTCCTTCCAAAAACCTTATATCATTCTGCACACACCATCTTTAAATTCTTCCATTGCACAGTATACACTGCAATATTTTTATATGCAAAAACAATTATGGTTAGACTACCTAGGTGACCCTTGCCTTATCATAAGTATTCCATTTTATTCTGTATCCACCCTATTATTATTCTGTACATTTGAGAATAGAACATAGTATATTTGGTTTGACTAGTTAAGCTTTAGTACAGCGTGTACTGATACAGTTTGGGTCAAGCGAACTAGTTCTGGTTCTTTTATATCTGTAAAGCTAACACTTGATCTGTAAAGCTAAACTGAGGCTACGTTGTCCTGTTGGCATCCATTCTTCTCCCATCTGCGTGTTAGCACGGTCTCACCGGACATGCTCTGCTTGGAGATCTGCCGGTCGTAGATCTTCTTCTCCAGGGTGTAGTCGCACACCAGCCGGTAGATGTGGCAGGGCTTGCGCTGGCCGTAGCGGTACACGCGACACACGGCCTGGGCGTCGTGGCAGGGGTTCCACGACGCGTCGAACACCACCACGCGGTTAGCGCCTATCAGGTTCACGCCCAGACAGCCCGCCCTGCAACCACCGAGAGGAGGTGGAGGGTGTTGGTAAAAGTGGATTTATATTATATGATATTATTGATATTATGTGTATTGATATAAGGGAGGACTAGTCTAGTGGATAGACTAGTGGTTGGGGTGTTGGACTCTTCATGAAACTGTTGTTTTAATGTTTGTTTTAATGTATGTGATGTAGTGTTTTCAAGTGTTTATTTTTTTTGTGTGTGTATTTTGTGCATGTGTGTGTGTGTGTGCGCGTGTGTGTTTGTTTGGATCAGTGTGTGTGTGTGTGTGTGTGTTGTGTGTGTGTGTATTTAGTGTATGAGTGTATTTTGTGTCAGTGTCAGTGTTTGTGTGTGTGTGTGTGTGTGTGTGGGGGGGGGGGGGGGGATAACTACCTTGTGGAGAGCAGGAAGACCCAGGCTGAAGTGTTTGAAGAGTCATTGAACTGGTTAATCAGCCGCTCCCTCTCTGATGCAGTGGTGCTGCCATCCAGCCCTGGAACACACACGCACACACACACGCACGCACGCACGCACACACACACACACACACACACACACACACACACACACACACACACACACACACACACACACACAATCTCATCAATATAAACGTATTGTCTTGTAAAATGTTACATTGTAGAGCTTCTACCCAGTAACAATCCATGCACTAGCCTTCTTGAAAAAAATAGGGAGTCCCAATCTTATTTATCTCAAAGTTACAATGTATTACACTATTCTGGCCACTAGAGAGAGCTCTAGACTCACAACACAAAACCAAGGAGCCAATTCAAAAGTAATCCCAGTTGAATATAGCCTGAGTGGACTGATGGACATGCACAGAGAGACTAACCAAGTACTTCTACTTACTGTAGTAGTTGAGGTTGCGGACCCAGTTGTGATTGGAACCCTCCGATCCTGAGGATTTTGGGGAGGGGGGGACTGGTCTCTTGGCCAGGAAGTCCTCGATCACTGTGAGTGTCGACAAACTCTGACTGCAGACGAAGAAAGAACAGGAACATATACACTAATGACGAGGATCTCAGAATCACAACACTTCCATACTAGAGTAGAAGGTTCATGGTTTTCACAGTAAATTCCCCCTAATTTTAGTTGTCATCACAGGTTTTTAAGATTTTAAACCCTTTCAGTTTGGTTGAAAGTACTTGGAATAAACATTCAAATGTACACATAAAATGGAGTTAAATCCAGAAGCTTCAAATGGAGTAAACTAATTCCTCACCCGTTTGGATCTGAAGTTGTCATTAATCCATAACGTTGCTTTGAGGTATCCAGATACAGGATGTACATGTTTTATTATGTTTGAATGAATCCTGGGAGGAGGGTACCTGAAGACGAGGATCTTGTCTCCCTTCCTGACGCTCTCCTCGATCAAGTGGAAGAGGAGCAGCATCTTGGCCGAGTTCTCCAGCAGCCCTGGATTGTAGTCGGACATCAGCTCCTTTGCCTGAGAGAGAGGGAGAGAGAGAGAGAGAAAGAGAGAGAGAGAAAGAGCGGGAGAGAGTGAGAGACAGAGAGAGAGAGAGACAGAGAAAGAGAAAGAGAGAAACAATGAACTTAAATTACAAAAATGACAGCCGTCTTTTACTGACAACAATTTAGTTCATCGCTTAATTTTTTCAAGCTAATCAAACACGCACACTATGAATACTTTGTGCAACAGCTTCCCATATCTTACCTAAGTTAATGTGTTTGGACAGAAAGTTAATATACCCTCCCTACTACCTAATTTCCAGTAATTATTAGGGATAAGAATGGGCTTTACTCCTACAATGAATCACAATTAAATAAAATACTTATGAATTAATATGTCTACTCTCTGTTGCCAGGCAACACAGAGTTTAGTTTCGTGCAGAATTTAATATAACTTTCATCCCATGCTAATGTCAAGCAATGTTCAGCTGGGAAAGTTCAGGTGGTAAAATTAGAATGTACTAAAGGTAAAAAAATACATTTCAATTACGAAATCAATATAAAAAAAGTCATCCACATACCCATTCATAAGTGATGACCTGATTGGCCTTCTCCTGCAGCTGGTTGAGACTCATCCCTCCACTGGGGTTTGGGTTCTCCATGGGCTTGCCCTTGGGATTGGCTGGGTTCTGGCAGCGGGCGGAGGTGATGTCATCCAGGTCCAGGTCTTGTTCGTTGGCAAGGTTCTCCTTCTTTAAGGCCTCATAAAGAACGTCTGGATGGTTCCAAATCTGGGGAAGTAGTAGAGACAGCGTCAGTGTTTTGAGAAACCATCTATCAGCCCCAAAACTGTCCAAACTATGACCAATGGATTAGGGGAAAGCTCTCATGCGTGTCATTGTAACAAGCGTGTAATGACACTGCAACCAATGGCTTAGTTTCCCTTAGTGCTTTACTTTAATAAAAGAAATACACAAGGCAGAAAGATACTGCAGCCAACAGATTACATTATTATTTTATTGATATACAAATGATTTGAAGCCCCCCAAAACATTTTATGTTAGATTCTGCAGTTGGAAATAGCATCCATAGCAACAGTCTGTTATTGATAGCAGTTGTTTACTATTCAGAAATAACAGACCACTGAATGCCGTAATTTGCCAATCACAATAGTGTATTTTACCGTGTAATAAGCACTAATAAAAATAAAGCTCCATTACCCTCTTCTTTCCTATACCGATTTCCGATTCCGATTTTGCTATCTATTATTTTGTCGCTACTCCAATTTCAATTGTATGCTTTGAGCGTTTCTCAGCCTAGCTTCTAAGTCACTTTGAATAAAACCATCTGCTAAATGAAATAATTGCTAGCATGGCTGCTAACCTTGCAGCAGACGCAGAAGGCCTTGAGGGGGTTGAGGCTCAGCCAGCCCGCATTGCCAGCCTCCTGGAAGCGGTTCATGAACTCGGTGTACAGCGCCCTCTGCAGGGGGGACAGGCGCACCAGGATCACATGCTCCTCCTTAGACGGCAGTTGGTCCTTCAGGACATCGTGGCCACGCCTTGGAACAAATAACTAATTGGTTCACAGATTTCATTTTATTTATTTTTTTACTTTAACAGAGCTGTGACGCAAACGACAGGCTCAATGCACTCCAGATGATTGTGGAATGACTGCAAGTATGGTGGGTTTTCCGATGCTAGCTGAAAGTTGAGTACTGTCAAGTGATAAGGTGCCTAGCTAGCAAGCACTGAGTATTCCGACTGACCTCATTGCAAAGCCCTAGCTATCTAGCTAGCAAGCACTGAGCTAGCTAACAACTAGTGGTGAGCATTCAGACTGACCTATGTACAAATCCCTAGCTAGCTAGCTAGCTAACTAGCTAGATGGGAGCATTCAGACTGACCTCTGTACAAAGCCCGCCAGCAGGCTGTGTAGAACATGGCTCCTGTATCTCATCAGCTGGAGGTCCTGGGCAGTGCTGTCCACACACTGCCCATTCAGAATCGGACGCTCAAACATGTTGCTAAACTCTTGGCGTGTACCTGTTAAAATATGCAACAACAAAAACAATTAGATGCAATGCTTTTTGTTCATTAATGTCAGATTTTGTTATGCTTTAAAAATGTGCTCTACAGCATTTCAAAGAGGTATTCAAAGTAATTAACAACAATTAGAGACATATTCAAACTAATGAACAAAAGACAATAGGTTGTCATTCAACAGTCAAAAGTGAAATGGTTTTATAATTTATAATTTATAATATAATTATTGGAAACCAAAAAACATCAATTCACATGTGCTGGTTGTGATTCACATCACAACCAGCACATTCCGTCATTTTCCCCTCCCCCTCACCAAGGAAGTTGGGTCGGACAAAGTCCACCATGCACCAGTATTCGATGAGGTTATTCTGGAGCGGGTAGCCAGTCAGGACCACACGCCGACGGGTACGGATGTTCTTCAGCGCCTGGGAGGTGCTGGCGTGGCAGTTCTTAATCCTGTGGCCCTCGTCGCAGATCACCACATCTGGACCGGGCCGCGACAGTGCTCGCTCAACACCTGGACAGGAGGAAGAGGTGGAGGGTCAAACACTCTCTCTGGATTGATGCTGAATATGTCTATCTTCCTCTTGTCCGTTTCCTTCTCCTCAATCAGTTTCTTTCTTGTGATGACCATTTTCCTGTCTAGTACATATTCTCTAAATCTCTCTCAAGTCTCCAGCCTTCCTTATTTACTTATTCTAGAACCTTCCAGTCTTCCCCTCTCTCTCTCTCCCTCTCTCCCTTTTTCTCTCTCCCTCTCTCCCTTTTTCTCTCCCTCTCTCCCTCTCTCTCTTTCCCCCTCTCCCTTCTCTCCCTGGTTCCATCTCTCTCTTCCATTTCCCCCCCTCCCCTTCCTCTCCTCTCTCTCACCTCTCATCAGCTCCTGCTGTCTGTCCTCCTCGTCCAGGTCAATGATCGTCGCTCCTCCTCCCCCTCCCTTCTTGCCCTTCCTCTTCCTCCCGGCCACAAAGCCCTTCTTCAGGGAAAGGAGACGGTACGCCTCATAGCCCATGAGCAGCACACCGCCCTCACTCGCCCACTCCTCCACCACCTTGGCCCGGGCCGCCATTGTCCTGCAGCGGGCGAGAGAGAGAGAGAGAGAGAGAGAGAGAGAGAGAGAGAGAGAGAGAGAGAGAGAGAGAGAGAGAGAGAGAGAGAGAGAGAGAGAGAAGAAAGAGAGAGAGAGAGAGAGAGAGACAGGGAGGGATTAGAGTGAGTTGTATGTGAGTTAGAAATGACAATGTCCTTCCAAAAACCTTATATCATTCTGTACACACCGTCTTTAAATTCTTCCATTGCACAGTATACACTTTGAAATATTTTCATATGCAAAAGCAATTATGGTTAGACTACCCAGGTGACCCTTGCCTTATCATAAGTATTCCATTTTATTCAGTATCCACCCTATTATTATTCTGTACGTAGAGAGAGACGGAGAGAGAGGGGTGTGTAGAGAGAGAGAGAATGCAAGGGAGAGAGAGAGAGAGAGCTTAATGTTATTGGATGTTTCACGTTCTGTTCCAGCTCTTTGATTTGCTGACAGAGAAAGTGTAGTAAAGTGACAATGGTGTTCCACTAACCCAGCTGAAAGGTTCTGGGTTCGATCCCTGCTATCGTCCCAACTGCCACTACTATTAACATCACTTATTTCAAAGGGACGGCCATCTTTGTTTGTAGCTTGACTTGACTGTTTTAAGTGGTTCCTTCAAACTCACTTGTGCTCATCATTCAGGATGTGGACCTTGAAGGCGCGAGAGGTCAAGAGGGAGGGGTCGGCATCCGGGGGCAACGCCTCGGGGGGTGGGACCCACATGTTGAACTCAGACAGCCAGTTCTGTAGTGTGTTCACCTGTTGGTGTGTATGGGGGAAATGTGCTTTTGCTTTAGTTTTTGCTCAGATTCTTTATTTGTATTTTTCGTTCCTTTTGAAAAAAAGAAAATCGAATCAAAGAAACAGCACCCTCTCTGGTGAACAAACATATTACCACATTTACCTTCACCGTTTCAGATTGGCTCAAATCGGTGCTAGGTGATGTCACTTCCCACCTGAAATCTCCTGGCACCAATTTGGAGCCGAGGCAAAACCCTAATGGTCCTTAATTCCCCTAGCGGCCATCTTGACGCTAAACGCTAAGCTGAATGGTGGGAACTGCATGCGCATTTAGTTCCCACCATTCAGCTTAGCGTTTCGAACCAAAATGGAATCAAGATGGCCGCTGGGTGAGTTCAGGCCCATTAGGGCGGGCCCATAGTAGAATCAGAATCCTACGGAGTTCTAAATGTTCTAGACGGCGGCTACTCACGGGAACGATGGCCAGCACGGTGTGCGCGGGCGTGTGTCTGAGCAGCACGTCGATGAAGGAGATGACCTGCAGGGTCTTGCCCAGGCCCATGCTGTGGGCCAGGATGCAGCCGAAGCCACCGCCCGTCCTGAAGCGCTCCACCGACTCCACCAGGTTGTCGTACAGGAAACGGATCCCACCGATCTGGGGAGCACAGGAGGGGAGGGGCGGAGGACGCCAGGGGGAGAGAGAGGGAAGAGTGACGATGTGTTGCCCGCTGTTTGAAGAGTACATTTGAGCAGTGTAAGGACTACAGTTCCCTTGTTTTAGGAATATATATTTGAGGTTTAACAACTACATGTCTGCTGTTTTAGAACTACATTTCTGTTGTTTTATGACTACATTGAACCTCTTTTAGGACTACATTTCAGCAGTTTTAGACTACACTTCTGTTGTTTTAGGACTACATTTTAGCAGTTTTAGAACTACACTTCTGCAGTTTTAGAACTACATTTCCACATGGTCTATTGGGATTCGGAACCAGGGTTGATATAGCGAGTCGGTGACCTTTGCGATCCCCGCCGCGGTTGCCATGGGTTACCTGATGGGGTTTGACCGCCCTGGCCAGCTGGGGGGCCAGGTAGATGTCGTCCTCAGAGGGCGGGTGGTCTACGTTGACCAGGACTCGACCGCGGGCGTCAGGCTGGTTCAGGGTGTCGTTGGCGTGAGCACCCTCGACGTGCGTGCTCCTGCTGGGCGGGCACAGCTCTTCTTCTTTGTTGACGGCGCCCACGCTGCCCTCCCCCCCCGGCCTCAGGGCGATCACGCCTGGAAAGGAGAGAGAGAGAGAGGTTTACATTTTGAATACACAACTTTATTGTTCACTCATGTTTGTGACAATTTGTGTCATAAGCCACTAAAACGTAGGTATTCCTGTTGATAAAAATACTTCTCCATCTTTGCTGAAACAAAACAAAGAATTATCATAGGCCCATATGTTTTCAAATGTATCCAGGTTGTCCATCTTGACATAATATTGATGTTCCAACTTTCGGCGTGTTCTCACTAGGACCCTAAAAATAGCCACACAGATCGTGCGTGTCTGCTGCTACAGATGGAGAGGGAGAGAGGGAGGGGGGCGAGAGAGACACACACACAGAGACACAGAGCGAGAGAGACCCAGAGAGAGAGGGAGCGAGAGACACACATACACATGGAGAAAGTGAGAGAGAGACAGAGAGAGACACACACACACACAGACAGAGAGAAACAGAGAGAGAGAGAGAGAGAGGAGGAGGAAAAATAGATGGAAGGAAGGAAGGAAGGAAGGAAGGAAGGAAGGAAGGAAGGAAGGAAGGAAGGAAGGAAGGAAGGAAGGAAGGAAGGAAGGAAGGAAGGAAGGAAGGAAGGAAGGAAGGAAGGAAAGAAGAAAGGAAGGAAGGAAGAGAGGAGGTAGGTAGTAGGGAAGGAAGACATTTTTAAATTTACAGACAAAACTATATGAAAAGTAACAATGAATCAAAACCGCTTAAAAAAAGACAAGTTGTCAAGTCCAGTCATTACATGACAACTTGATCAATATTTCTCATGAGACATTTCTCTTGAGAGTATTTCACCATGATAAATGACATCAGCCAAAAGGGTCTGTGATGAAAGCGAACGGTGTGTTGAAACTATAATTGCCGTGCCCATTAGCAGCAGTATCTATAAATGGACTCAAACCAATGACTGTTACGCGATTTAGTGCCTTATGCCCAAAGTCACCCCAACATTTTTCAGATTCATTTGTTATAGTTTATCCAAAACGAATGCATCCAATATGGACGATTATCCTCAATTAAACCTCACGCCAACATTTCCAACAGGACGTCGGTTTCTGCTTTGGTTAATCGTTCCATTACTTTTTTTTATGGTTCACATCCTATATATGAGTAAATAAATAAATACATAAATAAATAAAGCACGTTGCTGAGCACATTTTCTGCGGCACGTGGTCTTTTTACAGAACAGGGTGTTCCGCGCCCCTCAACAAAGGAGGCTGGCTAAACCCAGCCCAGAATATATAGACTTAGTAGCGCATAGCAACGCCACACAAATCATCGACTATGTAGCATCATGGTTCCTCCACTCTAAATCTATTACTCGCCTCTAGGACATTATAATTAGGCATGTAAATGTTTAATATTTGTATGCAAGGACTGAGGCAAAGGAATCCGATTATAATGAAACAGCTTGCTAATGTACTTACAGTGATAAAATACCTGGCCGGTGTTTGACTAAAACACCCACCTGCTCGGGGGGTCGTGTGTAAAACACAACAGCGTGTTTTAGCGTCAAACATCTAGCATCTAAAGCAGAACATTGAAGGACACGTCTGGTAAAAATGGGCCAGACGCAGCGGCACCCAGCAACAACATGTGTTGCTTTTCTTTCAGGTAGAGGAGTGGTGTCTGTGTGTGTGAGAGAAAGACAGAGAGAGCGAGAGAGAGAGAGAGGAAGGCTTACATAACGGTTTTGTTATACAAGTAGGATTAAGGGGAGAGGTGTGGGGTGGGGGGGGTATACGACGGTTGTGTAACCCTAACCAAAAATGTCACTGTGCCACGGCGCTTTGTGTGTATGTGTGTGTGTGTGTGTGTGTGTGTGTGTGTATGTATGTGTGAGTGTGTGTGTATATGTGTGTGTGAGGATATTTGATGGTGTCAAAGTGGCTAGTGTTAGTCTTTGTTTAGTCTTTTGTGGCTCTTGATGTGTGTGTGTGTGTATGTGTGTGTGTGTGTGTGTGTGTGCATGCGTGCCTGTGTGCATGTGCGTTTGTGTGTGCTATGGGCTAGTGCTAGTCCATAACTCCACTTTTATGTATATTTATCCTCCTCTCCCCTGTAATTTAAGTAATCTTATCATTCATTGTACTATGTGGTGTTTTTCTCTGTAATCATGCTCTCTCTCTCTCTATCTCTCAATCTCTCTCTCTGTCCTCATCCTTGACTGAATAAGTATGTACGTCTGGTGTGTGTGCATGTGCACGTGAATGTGTGTGTGTAATTAGAGTACAGTACACAATGTACCCTGAAGGAGTTTTAAATATACTTGGATGCAAGCTAATCGCTGACACACACACGCACACACACACATGCGCACACGCACATACACACACAGGTAAGCTATTGATACAGTTAAAAGGCTCTGAGCTTGAGAGATGCTGCTCTGTGTTGTACAGCCGGCCAGACCTCCCCAGCAGTGTGTTCCTGCATTTTTCTCACCCTGCGATTAGCCTCAAACATTACTGCACTACCTTCTATCTGTCTCACACACACAGACACCTCACCAACAACAATATGACATATTACAAAACATAAAGTAGCGGTATGAATTATGTTTCTATGTTTTGTAATTCTGCAATTTTCCATGACAACATCCCTGTTTTGGGGACATTTGATCAGTTTTGTAATTTTCCAATTGTTATCCATGACTGGAAAACTATTTTTTTTATCCAGGTTTGCCAGGTTTTCCAGGACGCGTGAGAACCCTGCTCCTTCTCAAGGTGAAGCTCGCTTTCTCATGGTTTTTTTTCCTCTGACTTTTCAGCAAGTGGAGTCAGTTTCTCTCCGTCTTGGATGCGAGCCAGTTCCTTTCGCTCCATCTTACTCTCTCTCTCTCTGTTACTCTCTCTCTCTGTCACTCTCTCCCTCTCTCTCTCTCGTTCTCTGTCACTCTCTCTCCCTCTCTGTCTCTATGTCTCTCTCCCTCTCTCTCTGGTATGATACATATCAAGGTTAAACTCGCAGCACCGAGTTGTTTTCTCATTTCCTACCTTGAAACGTATCTTCCCCATTGCCTCAAGCTTAAAGATATACAACAAAATCGGTATAAAAAAACACAGACCAAATGGCATACATATAATTAGATAAATATACATATTTATTTATGTTTTGATTGTTCGGCCCATTCATTGAATTCAACGCGGGCACTATTGACGCCGTCACTCATGAATGAGGAAGGAGGCGTACTTCAACTAAATCCACGCTGTTTGCCCTGAATAGTTCCTTTATAAGGCTCCACCTGGTTCTCTGAAAGGGCGCTCTGATGCTCTGTGCATTGCCGTCGTTTTCCTGCGCGATTGAGCGACACACTCGATAAAACGAGCAATACCTCAACGGTGCACACTCCTGGTTCGGTGATGTGGAGGGGAGTCTTCTGTTCGTTGGCTTATGAAACGTTCAGCT